>WNWK01006695.1:0-17500 GCA_009830355.1 Cherax destructor | reverse complement strand
TATGGAATTAGCAAGACTATTAACCCTTTCACTGTCGAGACCCCTGAACCTAAACTCACTCTCAGTGTCGAAGAATTAAAAAAAAGAAAGTATATTTTCCTATGAAATGATAGAGAATTTTTTCCTGATGGTAATGGCATCAAAAGTACTGAATTTGATGGAAAACGTACGAAATTATGCTCTCGAGAAGTTAGCGGTCTCGGCGATATATACGCATCGGCAATTTCGCCCACTTTGAGCCCTATTTTCTGCAAATTCCGTTGTTCCAATCGACCAAACTCATAGCTATTTCTTTAGAACTCCATTTGTTCTATCGGGTGAGGAAAAGAAACCGCCCATTTACTGATTTCAACTACCCAATAAAGTGGTTAGAAATTGGCAATTTGGCCAATTTCACGCAAATTTCAAAAGATGCCAATTTCAAAATAGGATCCAGAATAAACAATGCAGACATTCCTGGCATTAAAATAACATCTTCTATGTTCATTAGTCACGTCTCCAGACCCTTCTTATATTAATCTTGCTTTCCATTTTAAGATTTTATTCACACAAAAAATAGATTTACTGCTATGCAGACTACTGCATAATTATATAATTGCATAAATAATGTCAATCCATTTTTGACTGCGCATATTAGACTGGCCAGTTGGATACGTATTGGAAGGTGACGTCATTTGTTTACTCTTGAACATTGGCAAAAATCGAACATTTCCGCTAACTGGAGCTCAATTTCAAAGTACTTTTCATCGTAAAACCAATCAAAATCATCTCTATTTCTGTAATATATCTCCCATTCTATCCAATGAGACCACGAAACGAGAATACAACCATAAATACCATATGAAAATACACCTCAAATTCGGCGTTTTAATCCAAAAACACGGTCGGATTTTTTTTTTCTCATTATGCACTGCGTGCTGCAGGATTTTCTTTATACTGCACACACTGACTACGCAGACCCATTCTCTCACATACAGGTCTACCAGCTTTCTACTGCTAAATTTGAAGCCGGTAGAATTTTTAGGTATTAATACGTCCCCAACACTGGCTTGAAAGCCGTATCTATATGTAACCGACAGTCAAATGGTTAAATGTAAGAAGAAAATGGTTTATTATTTTATTCTCAGGTATTAGACATAAAATATCATCAACACATCTGTTCCACTTAGTTCTATTGAGTTGGATCTTATAAGCAATCTTATTTCAAAGTATTCCATGTATAAATTGCTAAGGACAGATGAGAGAGGATTTCCCATTGCAATACCAAACTTCTGAGTTAAAACTCACCATTAAACACAAACTTTGCATCAACAAAACAGAGTTTAATAAGCTCAGTGATATTATTTACTGGCAATGGTAAATCGTAATTAACAAGTTTGTAAAGAAAGAAGTAACATCAAAGCTAACCTGCTACAAAAAGGTGATATCTATAAAGTATAGACATCTCCAGACAACACTAGAAGGTCTTCCCCTCTAATATTCCGCCTGTTTCTGGTTTTGTAACAAGTTGTCGGATTAGGGTCAGGTCTAGTTATCCCTTGTATTGAGTAAATATTATTAGAGTTTTGGGCTTGCAATTAGGTGATAATAATTCAACGAAATAAAAATTGAAATGTTTATTAACAAAGGTGTCCAGAAGGACAAAATCAACGCAAATGAATTTGAAGTGCAAAGAGAAATTGTACATGTGGTAATATACTGCTGAGGTCACTTTTCATATCAGTTTGACTCTTAAGTACCGTCTGGTGCGTTATCATCAATTATAAAAATGATACTAGCATATACAAGCGTGTGTGAATGTGTGCTCAAAGTGCTCGTTATGTCTGAGTAAGAATCGACTCGACTTAGACTTAAAAAGTGACTGATTAAACGTCCACAAGTAATCTATCTTCTTGACCAACAAGGCAATCAAAACAGCTTGCTTGAACAATATGACGAATCATTCGCCAACAGCAATAATGTAACAATCAGCAGCACAGCGTCAGGAACAAGAAGACAAATAACGACCCTAACTGGGGACCATCAGCAGATCCTCCATAAAATTCATAAAACACCCTTAGTACTGATTCTAAGTTCTGCATAACCAAATCCCCGACTTCGACGGTGCGTAGATGCCTCACAAAATAGGTCAGAAGCTTAAGCTTAGGACTTGGGTTGACTTAGAGTGTCAGTACGACACACAACCTCATCAAAACTTCAAAAATCACTAAGTCTGAACTCTGCTCTGTGAACAGAGTTACACAGAGTTACAAGAAGTATGTTTCGACTCACCAGCAAAACCATACTCTACCAAAACAGAGTCAAAATAATGAAGAAACAGCCAGAGACGAGATCTCTGGTGAGGTGGAGAGAGAGAGAGGTGCTAGTCGAGCAATGACCAGCTGTGAAGAGAGAGATTTCTTGACTACAGGCATCACATCAGGAGCGATCACGTGACTCGCCCGTGATACTCCAGCGAGGTGGAAGGTACAGTGCTGGTCACGGCATTATGCCAGGAGAGCGCCACGGCATAATGCTGTGATAAAAATCAAAGGCCTACCATACAGGGAAGTCTTTTTTGTCAGTGCATTATGCTGGATAGCAGCCGTTAGCATGACGTCACGGCCTGCCGCCACACTTCACAGTGACTTCTCATTGCTCACGTGGCTGCCGTGGTGAGAGGAAGTGTTGCACTTTTGTCTCTCATCCGTACCATCTTTCGTCCAGTGTTCCCTTTGGTTTTGGGGCTATACATCTTTGATTATGGGTAAAAGGAAGTCTTTAACTCCTGAAACAATAGCTCAAATCATAGAGCTTCACAAAGCTGGGCACCAGACGAAAGAAATAGTGGAGAATGTTGGTGTGTGTGAGCGTTCAATGAGGAACTGGGTGCAGCGTTTCAAGGCTGGTGGCGGTGTCGAGGTACCGTCTGCCAAACCTCCGCCTTGCTCCTCGAAGAAGACATCTGTTCATACCTTAACTGTGTTAAAGAAGCAGTTATTCTCTAACTGATCCCATGGAGTTAATAATAGGTCTGGCTGGATTACCTGGTTTGTGTGCTTTTATTAATGCATGTGAGAGACTTTAACCATCCAGTTTATTTTCGAAGTGCCGAAAAAGTGGTATCAAGCAGGTCCATGATTGAAAGAAATATAATGAAATCAAGCTTCAAAAATAAAATAGTTTTGAAATTAATATGAATATTGGGTTATGATTATACAAATTAGACTCGTTTGTAATTAATAGAATTTGGCAAGAATTTAAGGTATATTCGACAATCTATGTTTGACAGATCATTGACCACTTGACCAGCATCATCATAAAACGTTCAGGTGTTGTATTTTCACCGTGAAATGTTGTCTTGACCTTATATTCTTTCTGATAATCTTTAATTTTAATAATTCATTAATAATGTGAGAAATCAAAAAAGTGCTTGGAAGTTCACTATTCTTTTCACATTGGCTCTTTTGCATATTGTTAAATCACCTGTTTACTGTGATCTTATTGCATATATATATATATATATATATATATATATATATATATATATATATATATATATATATATATATATATATATATATATATATATATATATATATATATATATATATATATATATATATATATATATATCATACAATAGGGAGTAAAACAACATAGATAACAACTCAGAGCTACAACTCAAATACTTCGTCTAGCTCCCCAGCAGTGGGCCGCGTGCCCAGAATGCTGCATCCATTTTCCCTCTGGTTAACAACACAGAGTCTCTGAAAGAGGTAGCTGGCCGCCCTGTGGTCCTTTGTTTCTATGATGAGTTTTTCACCCAGTTCTTTGAGAAACTTTAGAGCACACTTGCCCCATGCTCCAAGGGTCTCCGACCCTATTGGGATGAAGTTATAGCAAGGGGAAGGCCTTCATATTTGCGGGTCTTTTGGGTCTCCCTGTGGCTGGCATATATATATACAATACAATACAATACAATGTTTATTTCTGTGTAAAGATTACAATGTGGGGTTTACATATGGGATATTGGTTACAATGTGTGTGATTTACATATAGAATACTAATTACAAAGAGGGCTACTATCATGCCTAGCATGGCTAGACATTTCGGGCAGGCTAATAATAAATCTAAATCTAAATTGATACAGGTTAAGGAGCATATTGATATTAGAGCTAGGTGACTGCATAACAGCATATAAATTCAGCAATGAGAATGGTTTTGTCTTGGCATGAAACACAGTTTCTAATAAAGCTCCTATATTAGGATATCTCAGGCAAACTTATGACTAGTTTAAGATTTATATTCAAAATTTATTCAAAATTTTATGTTTACAGTCACTTGGGTGAGTGTAGGTGTATATTGGGGAAATAACAGATATCGAGAGTAAGTCTAGTTTGTTTTTTATGAGTGCATGGTACTAGTAAGAGAAGAGGTGGTATTCTTGTAGTAAGCTGGAGTGCGTCAGGGAGATAAGATGTTTTTTAACGGTGGTATTGAAAGTGTTTAATGTATATGCAGTTCTAGAGTTTTCAGGAAGGTAGTTCAGGATTTTAGGCCCTTTAATGTACATTGAGTTTTTGTATAGGTTTAGCCGGACACGGAGAATGTCATAGAGATTTTTGTGCCTGGTGTTGTGCCTGTGGGTCCTGTCACAACTATCAAGGAAGTGTTTTAGTTCAGGGTTAATATTGGAATTTATGGTTTTGTAAATTTAGGTTGCACAGTAGTAAGTGTGGATGTTCTGTACCGTGAGTAAGTTTAGATCTTTGAAGAGTGGGGAGGGGGGTTGCCTAGTATTGGATTGCGTGATTATTTTTACTTCGGCTTTTTTATGGGTTATTATTGGCTTTACGTGTGTTGCTGCTGTTGATCCCCAAGCACAAATAGCATAGGTGAGGTAGGGATAGATGAGTGAATAGTATAGTGTGAGAAGGGCTGGTTGTGGCACGTAGTAGCGTATCTTGGAGAGGATCCCAACAGTTTTAGATAGTTTTTTTGTTTTGTGTTGGATATGGGTGCTGAATTTTAGTAGGTTGCTGTCGAGATGTAGGCCCAGGAATTTGCCCTCATTATGTTTAGCAATAAGTGTGTTGTCGATCTTAATGTTCAGTAGTGCCACACCTGCTCTGTTACCAAACATGATATAGAAGGTTTTATCAGTGTTAAGTGTAAGCTTATTGGCTATCATCCAAGTAAAAAATTTAGTAGCTCATGGTTAACAATGGTGTTGAGTGAGGCAAGATTTGGGTGGTAGACGACATAAGTCGTGTCGTCAGCAAAGAGAATTGGTTTCAGGTGTTGTGATACATTGGGTAGATCATTGAAGCGAACATAAGCAATAAGCAAGGATTCGTTGCCTGGCAGAGTGCACTTATATTTGTAAAGTATTTGTGTTACTTAAATGTTCGTGACTTAGATTTCGTCATATAGATTTTGTGAAACAAACGCTCCCTTGGTTATGATGCCACCCTGCCGTCCCCTTACCGCCCCCAGGGGGGCAGTATCACCCACTTTGGAAATCACTACTTTAAGTTAAGAACTTCCTACAACTCTTGCAATGAGTTATGTTCACTAATGAATAAAATGAAGACAGAAAAGTGACGTTGATTTTTTTATAAATTGCCACTAAATTTTAAAGAGAGCTAAAATATGGTTGTTTAACTTGAAACACAAAGTAACTAGGATGATCGACTTTCGAAAATCGACGGTATGATCATTTACCTAATTTGTGTTTAGAAAGTTCTATATAAATTTATACTACTAGTAAAATGCACTGTATTTATGAAACATCTTGTTTGAAGACTGATGTTCTTATTATAATATTGAGTCTCCTAACAATAAGTATATTCAACATTCTATCTTGGATTCATCTTATGTAGCAGTTTTTCGAAATGAAATTTAATCTCTGCATCAATAAAGTCTGCGTTGTTTACACACCAACAAAAGTGTTGAAAAATTCTATGAAGAAATTTCTCATCCCTGACTTGTAACTTTCCATGGTAATGATTTATTAAAAAATTATATATAAACAGATGAACTTTTATATTACACTGCCAGAGGTGTAAGTAATCAGAGGTGGCTTGGATTGGGTTAGTGTATCCTTGCGTGTAAACGAGAGAATATTTGCATGTTTGTGTGAATGGGTGAAAAAGCAAGCATCCTTGAGAAGTTACGCAGCGTCGTAGAGTATTGTCTCGATCTGTAGAATTTATGGTAAATGATTGAAGAAGCTTGTGTCTGGATGATCTTGAGTTGATTTTTCTTCCTTCTAGAAAGCGGTTTATCCACCTGTAGACAGTGGTCAAGCTGAAGCCAGTCTCACGAGCGATGGCACGGATGGACATGCCGCTAGTAAACATGTGGATAAACTGCTGCGTTCACTCGAATTTGATAGATGAAATTTGCGTCGGATCCTCATTATAAACCCCTGTGAAAACGATATTGATATTATATCAACGAGTTGTTTTGGTAGCTATTTTGTCTAAGTTTATCTTACAGAAGCTCACTGAGTCTTCATTAATAGTTACTCTATTTGTAATCAAATTTTCAAATTTTACACAATAGCTACAAATACTCAACTCCCAATATGTAAGACAGGTGAAATGAATGCAAAAAGATAATTAGACTTGGAAATAATGATTTAAAATAAATAAAAACTCAGTTGAGAATGCAACTAAAGGGACATAATAAAATGTATATACTTCTATGTCACTCCACTGATTGCTACTAGGTCCTCTATATCCCTGCTCCTTGAGCTTTATCATACCTCGTCTTAAATCTATGTATGGTTCCTGCCTCCACTTCAAAACTTGCCAGACTATGCCACTTTCTGACAACTCTATGACTGAAGAAATACTTCCTAACATCCCTTTGACTCATCTGAATCTTCAACTTCCAATTGTGACCCCTTTATTCTGTGTCCCATCTCTGGAACATCCTGTGTCTGTCCACCTTATCTATTCCTCAAAGTATTTTGTATGTCGTTATCATGTCTCCCCTAACCCTCCTGTCCTCCAGTGTCGTGAGGCCGATTTTCCTTAACCTTTCTTTGTAGGACAATCCCCTTAGCTCTGGAACTAGCCTTGTTGCAAATCTTTACACTTTCTCTAATTTCTTGACGTGCTTGACCAGGTGTGGGTTCCAAACTGGTGCTGCATACTCCAGTATGGGTCTGACGTACACGGTCTACAGTGTCTTGAACGATTCCTTACTGAGGTATCGGAACGCTATTTACAGGTTTGCCAGGCGCCCATGTGCTGCACCAGAAGTTTGGTATGGCAATGGGAAATCCTCTTTCACCTGTTCTTAGTAACTATATATGGAATTTTTCGAAACAAGATTGCTTAACACTATCCTTCCCAATAGAGCTAAGTGGTATAGATATGTTGATGATATTTTGTGCCTTATGCCTAAGAATGTAGACATAAACCATTTCCTTGTTAAATTAAATAGCTTAGCTCATTCTATAAATTTTACTGTTGAATTCGAAGTAAATAACTCATTGCCCTTCCTAGATGTGTTTATTATTAAGGGTAACATTGATTTTAAATTCAAAATTTACAGAAAACCTACAAATAATTGTTCCAGAGTTCATAGATGAAGAAATCTCTAAAATTTATGAAATAGCTAATGATTTAAAATACCCAAGAAACATAATTGATAAATATTTTAAAATAGCTAGGAATACTTTTACAATCCAAAAGGGACAACCAACCTTATTCAACCAAAAATATGTTGGTTCTCCCTTACCATGAAAACTTGGTTGGTATGCCTTCCTTTCTTAAGAATTTTAATATCAAAGTTGTATTTAAAAATCTTGATACAGTAAAAAGACTTTTGATAAAAAATTCCCCCCAAAATGCTGACGGATGTGTCTATAAGATTCCCTGTAAAATATGCGATAAAGTTTATTATGGTCAAACTGGTAAAAGTCTTGAACTAAGATTAAAACAACATAAATATAGCATTAGAACTGGACAAGATTATAATGCTCTATTTATTCATGTGAGAGACTTTAACCATCCAATTGATTTTCAAAATGCTGAGAAGGTTGTATCAAGCAAGTCCATGGTTGAGAGGAATATAATAGAATCATGTTTCATTAAAAGCAGTTTTGAAAATAATATGAATATTTCTTTTGGTTTATATAAATTGGATTCATTTATAATTAATAAAATTTGGGAAGAATTTAATGATAAATTGGACTAATCTTAATTCTTGGGAAGAGTTTCAGGTCCTTTCTTATGTTCCTCTTCACAGAGTCGTGCGATGTTACGCTACTGTGAGGTGTAGTCTTTGTTAGTGTGATGTGACTGTGAGGTGTATTCTGCCCCTTTATAAGCCTTCTTGTCATGTTTCCTTTTATAGTTCCTTGATAATGTGAGTAGTCACGAAAGCGCTTGGAATTCTTCTATTTTTCATAGTGGTTGTCTTGCATATTTTGATATCACCTGTTTACTGTGATCTTTTTGCATATATATATATATATATATATATATATATATATATATATATATATATATATATATATATATATATATATATATATATATATATATATAATATATATGTCGTGCCGATTAGGTAAAACTGGTCAATTATCAAGAACTCATTTAAAATTAAGTATTTTCAAAAATTTCTCTTATACGTTTAAAGATATATTTTTTTCATTTATGTTAATGTAAGAATTTATAATTTTGTACCAAGAGAAACTTTGAAAACCTACCTAACCTTATTACAACAAGTGCAATTTAATTTAGCCTAACCCAACTTAATATATTTTAGATACGTTAACATTAATTTAATAATAAACAAACACAATGAAATATTTTTTTTTCGTTATGTTCAGAATGATTTTATGCGAAATTATTGCATACACAAATTTTCACTTGTCTTATATGGCAAGGTGAGGGTTGCTATTTAAGCCAAAATAACAAGTTTTACCTAATCGGCACGACATATATATATATATATATATATATATATATATATATATATATATATATATATATATATATATATATATATATATATATATATATAGGGTCCACCTCTGGTGTAAATTGTGAGACCTATAGCCTCGGAGAAGTGGATAAAAGGCTTCAAGGAAGAATATATAACGACCACGGGGGAAGTTGAATGATAGCTCTAAGCCTTTCATGTAGCAATCAGCTCATCATCAGGAGCTTGCAATGTTGCAGAAAAGAAGAGGAGGTCCAAGCAAATACGACCAGAGGAAGTACCTTAGCTGGAGTGAAGCTGAGAGGCTTGAGGCAGGGGGTAGGAAGTGCCGCACAGGTATATCAATGCACATAGCCAGAAAGATTGAATATTATAGCATTAGAAAAACAGCAAGTCCACAAGCACTGGTATTTTAATAGTAACCTAACGAACGTGACATGGCAATTAACAAAATAAGATAAGATATAAATAACTTTACATACCAAATGTTGATATCACTAGCAATTATCTCAAGTGTTTCCGTCATGACACAATGAAACAACAGGAAAACAAAAATATAATTAAAAAAAAAATCTTTATAACTTACTGTTGAAGAAAGAGAGACTGGTATAGCTTCTTGTTGTGTAGACAACCTGTGAAAGAGACACAGAAGAACCGAGGAACAATCTGTGTCAGATGACAGAGAAGCAGCAGAATGAGTCAAAACAGTTACCTTCATTTAATTTATGGAGAGCTCAGCTCCATGCTCTCGTTTTATTGGCCGTCGCAATGAACTTTAAGATGACTATAATGTAGGTGATAGGTTAGCACCAGGAAGAGGTGTGTCCAGGTACACAAAGAAGTTAGTCAACTCCTTCTCTTTGTCTCTCTCTGTCTCTCCCTCTCTGTCTGTCTGTCTCTTTCTTTCTCTCCGTTTTTGTCTCTGTCTGTCTGTCTGTCTGTCTCTCTCCCTCTCTTTCCTAATGAAATCATTATTCGTCATTTCAGAATTTACAGTCATTATAAACTATGACTGTTTTTTTGTGTGTATGTGTGTGTACTCACCTAGTTGTACTCACCTAGTTGTGGTTGCTGGGGTCGATTCATAGCTCCTGGCCCCGCCTCTTCACTGGCCGATACTGGGTCACTCTCTCTGCTCCATGAGCTTTATCATACATCTTCTTGAAGCAATGAATGGATCCTGCCTCCACTACATCACTTCCCAAGCTATTCCACTTCCTGACCACTCTGTGACTGAAGAAATACTTCCTAACATCCCTGTGATTCATCTGAGTCTTCAACTTCCAACTGTGTCTCCTTGTTGCTGTGTCCCATCTCTGGAACATTCTGTCTGTCCACCTTGTCAATTCCTCTCAATATTTTATATGTCGTTATCATGTGTCCCTATCTCTCCTGTCCTCCAGTGTCGTCAGGTCGATTTCCCTTAATCTCTCCTCACAGGACATACCCCTTAGCTCCGGGACTAGTATTGTTGCAAACCTTTGCACTTTCACTATTTTCTATACGTGCTTGGCTAGGTGTGGGTTCCAAACTGGTGCTGCATACTCCAATATGGTCCTAACGTACACAGTGTACAGGGTCCTGAACGATTCCTTATTAAGATGACAGAATGCTGTTCGTAGGTTTGCTAGGCGCACGTATGCTGCAGCAGTTATTTGGTTGATGTGCGCCTCAGAATAAGTACCTGGTGTTATACTCACCCCCAGATCTTTTTCCTTGATTGAGGTATGTAGTCTCTGGCCCCCTAGACTGTACTCTGTCTGAGGTCTTCTTTGCCCTTTCACAATCTTCATGACTTTGCACTTGGTGGGGTTGAACTCCAGGAGCCAATTGCTGGACCAGGCTTGCAGCCTGTCCAGGTCCCATTGTAGTTCTGCCTGGTCCTCGTCCGATTGAATTCTCCTCATCAACTTCACATCATCTGCAAACAGGGACACTTCGGAGTCTATTCCTTCCGTCATGTCGTTCACAAATACCAGAAACAGCACCGGTCCTAGGACTGACCCCTGTGGTACCCCATTCGTCACAGGCGCACACTCTGACACTTCACCACGTTCCATGACTCGCTGCTGTCTTCTTGACAAGTATTCCCTAATCCATTGGTGTGCTTTCCCTGTTATCCCTGCCTGGTCCTCCAGCTTTTGCACTAATCTCTTGTGTGGAACTGTGTCAAACGTCTTCCTACAGTCCACGAAAATGCAGACTACCCACCCCTCTCTCTCTTGTCTTACTGCTGTCACCCTGTCATAGAACTCCAGTAGGTTCGTGACACAGGATTTCCCGTCCCTGAAACCGTGTTGGCACTCGTTTATGTACTCATTCCCTTCTAGGTGTTCCACCAATCTTCTGATAATCTTCTCCATGACTTTGCATACTACAGATGTCAGTGACACTGGTCTGTAGTTTAGAGCTTCATGTCTGTCTCATTTTTTTAAAAATTGGGACTACATTTGCTGTTTTCCATACCTCAGGTAGTCTTCCTGTCTCGATAGATGTGTTGAATATTATTGTTAGTGGTACACATAGCGCCTCTGCTTCCTCTCTCAGGACCCATGGAGAGATGTTGTTCGGCCCCATCGCCTTTGAGGTATCTAGCTCTCTTAGCAGCCTCTTCACTTCTTCCTCGGTTGTATGTATTGTGTCCAACATTTGGTGGTGTACCCTACCTCTCCGTCTTTCTGGAGTCCCTTCTGTCTCCTCTGTGAACACTTCTTTGAATCTCATGTTGAGTTACTCACATACTTCGCTGTCGTTTCTTGTGATCTCTCTTCCTTCCTTCCTCAGCCTGATCACCTGGTCCTTGACTGTTGTTTTCCTCCTGATGTGGCTGTACAACAGCTTTGGGTCAGATTTGGCTTTCGCTGCTATGTCATTCTCATATTGCCGTTGGGCCTCCCTTCTTACCCGTGCATATTCATTTCTGGCTCTATGACTGCTCTCCTTATTCTCCTGGGTCCTTTTCCTTCTATACTTCTTCCATTACCTAGCACACTTGGTTTTGGTCTCCCTGCACCTTTGGGTGAACCAAGGGCTCATCCTGGCTTTTTCGTTATTCCTGTTACCATTGGGAACAAACCTCTCCTCAGCTTCCTTGCATATTGTTGTCACATATTCCATCATCTCGATTACTGACTTCCCTGCGAGTTCTCTGTCCCACTGAACCCCGTTTAGGACGTTCTTCATTCCCACGTAGTCTTCTTTCTTGTAGTTTGGCTTCATTTGTTAAGCCCTTTCTGCTTCCCCCACATGATCACTGGCCCCAAGGGGTTCTTCATATGTGATGTCCTCAATATCTGCACTACTCAAGGTGAATATTAGGTACAGTCTCGCTTGTTCATCCTCTCCTCTCTCTCTCTGGTACTGTCCCTTACGTGTTGGTACATAAAGTTTTCCAGTACCACCTCCATCATCTTAGCCCTCCACGTTTCTTGGTCCCCATGTGGCTCCAAGTTCTCATAATCGATTTCCTTGTTTTGAAGTCACCCATGATCAGCAGCTTCGCCCTGCTCGCATGAGCCCTTCTGGCCACTTCAGCCAGTGTGTCAACCATCGCTCTATTACTATCATCATACTCTTGCCTTGGCCTCCTGCTGTTCTGTGGTGGGTTATACATCACTGCAATTACCACCATGGGACCTCCAGACTGAAGTGTTCCTACTATGTAATCACTTGCTTCTCCTCTGTCTCCTCTCTCCAGCTCATGAAAATTCAACAGGTTTTTGATCAGCGGTGCCACTCTTCCACCCCCTCTGTTCCCTCTGTCTTTCCTCAGGATCTGATATCCCTTTTGAAAGATGGCATCTGTTATCATACCTGTGTACTCACCTAGTTGTGGTTGCAGGGGTCGAGTCATAGCTCCTGGCCCCGTGTGTACTCACCTATTTGTGGTTGCAGGGGTCGATTCATAGCTCCTGGCCCCGCCTCTTCACTGATTGCTACTAGGTCCTCTCTCGCCCTGCTCCATGAGCTTTATCAAACCTAGTCTTAAAACTATGTATGGTTCCTGCCTCCACTACGTCGCTTTCTAGGCTATTCCACTTCCTGACAACTATATGACTGAAGAAATACTTCCTAACATCCCTTTGACTCATAGGAGTCTTCAACTTCCAATTGTGACTCCGTGTTTCTGTGTCCCCTCTCTGGAACATCTTGTCTCTGTCCACCTTATCTATTCCTCGCAGTATTTTATATGTCGTTATCATGTCTCCCCTATCCCTCCTGTCCTCTAGTGTCGTCAGGCCGATTTCCCTTAACCTTTCTTCGTAGGACAATCCCCTTAGCTCTGGGACTAGTCTTGTTGCAAACCTTTGCACTTTCTCTAATTTCTTGACGTGCTTGACCAGGTGTGGGTTCCAAACTGGTGCTGCATACTCCAGTATGGGCCTGACGTATATGGTGTACAGAGTCTTGAACGATTCCTTAGTGAGGTATTGGAACGCTATTCGTAGGTTTGCCAGCCGCCCGTATGCTGCAGCAGTTATCTGATTAATGTGTGCCACAGATGTGCTCGGTATTATACTCACCCCAAGATCTTTTTTCTTGAGTGAGGTTTGCAGTCTTTGGCCACCTAGACTATACTCTGTCTGCGGTCTTCTTTGCCCTTCCCCGATCTTCATGACTTTACATTTGGCAGGGTTAAATTCAAGGAGCCAGTTACTGGACCAGGCTTGTAGCCTGTCCAGGTCTCTTTGTAGTCCTGCCTGATCCTCGACTGAGTTAATTCTTCTCATTAACTTCACATCATCTGCAAACAGGGACACTTCTAAGTCTATCCCTTCTGTTATGTCATTCATATATACCAAAAACAGTACAGGTCCTAGGACTGACCCTTGTGGAACCCCACTCGTCACAGGTGCCCACTCTGACACCTCGTCACGTACCATGACTCGTTGTTGCCTCCCTGTCAGATATTCTCTGATCCATTGCAGTGCCTTTCCTGTTACGTGTGCCTGATCCTCTAGCTTTTGCATTAGCCTCTTGTGAGGAACTGTGTCGAACGCCTTCTTGCAGTCCAAGAAAATGCAGTCTATCCACCCCTCTATCTCGTGTCTTACTTATGTTACCTTGTCATAAAACTCCAGTTGGTTTGTGACACAGCTTGGAGCTTGATTGACCAGAGCGTCGGTAAGATGGGGAAGGAAGAAGGATGGGTAAGGATGGAAATTGGGAAATAGGTGGGAGGGGAGAGGGGGAGGTTAGGGTTATAAAGGTAAGTGGCCTATCCACTTTGGCGCAACATAATAAGTGTGTGTGTATGTAGAGTAATACATAAGTAAATTTTATGAGGAGGATATGCCTTCACCCCATCAGTTGCACACAGGTATACTGCTGTATCACAGCATGACACCGAGTCGGGAGAATGCATACTATTTATAGTATTTTTTTTTTTTTTTTTTTTTCGGGAAAGGCTGCCGCAAAAGGTGGTAGTTTCTGGGCTTTCGGTGTTGATGGTGTTTAGCCCGGTGCTGGACGAGCAGTTTCAACAGGTGGTAGTTGCTTGGCTTTTGATGTTGTTGGTGGCTAGCCCGGAGTTGTTTTAGCAGTTTCTGAGGTGGTGTCCTAAAATAGGAAGTTCGTAGGTGTTACAATGGTAGTTGTAAGATGTAGTTTGGAAAAGGTAGGTCACCCATAAATGGGGAGTATTTATCTATGTTGTTGAACATAGACTGGGACTGGTGGTACCCACTCTTCTGGTTCGACGGGGAGATCACTCAGGATTCTTGGTCGTGGGTAGTTGTCATTGTGAATGTAGCGCCTAACTCTTTGCTGCAGAGTCATTCTTTGGGTTCGGTGGGGAGGTGTGGTGATGACATAGTCGGTTGTGTTTACTGGTTGGGGGGTTCTCTATCAGGTACATATAGTTCTTGCATGTCGTATAGCTGTCTTTTCGCTAGTTTATCTATCCTTACATTAATTGCATCGAGTTCTTGTTGTACATGTAGGTCTTCAGTTCTGATTCTGTCCCTTAATCTGGTCCCACTGATAAAGCGGAGGGCTTTGTTCTGGACTCGTTGGAGTCGCAGCCTGTTGGTTTTAGTTGTTAGTGATAGTGGTACGCAAGGGTATTCCAACAGAGGTCTGATCATCATCTTGTACAGGTGCTTCTTGATGTGGGGGGAAAGGCTTCATTGAATCTGAATAGTTGGCTGAGGCGGCTTTAGCTAGATTCACTTTTTTAGAGATGTGAGAAGTGGAGTTAAGTAATCTGTCGATCTCATATCCCAGGATTTTGTTAGGGTTTCTGATATCGACCCGTGATCCTCTTATGGAGGTACCTCCTTTGTCTTCTATGGTTGATGGGAGACAGCCAATGGTGCTAATGAGGACTTTTTCTGGGTTAGTTGTGATTCTCCACTTTTTCTCCCAATTAGCAGTTCTTCGTAATTCCTCATTCATTTTCGCTATTACTCTCCTGTATTTTGTTGCACCTGTTATGGGGGCGGATGACACTACATGAATCACGTCGTCTGCAAATTGGGTGATGATGGTGTCATTATGTTCTGGTTGCGGGAGGTCATTTACATAGATATTGAAGAGTGTGGGGCTAAGGCATGAGTTACGCCAGCTGTTGGGGTGAATGGGACTGCAGATTTGCCATTGAAGTTGGGGATGATGCTTCGGCCTGTTAGGAAGTTGAATATGAGCCTGAGAAAGGTCCAGTTATGATCTGGTAGATCAGCAAGTTTGAATATAAGCCCATCGTGCCAGAGGCTGTCGAAGGCTTTGTGAACGTCCCTCGTTGCAATTAGGGCCAGGTGTCCTTGATTCCTCAGGCTTACAGCAACATCATAGATGATGTTGATAGCATGCTTCGTTCCACGATGGGACCTGAAACCAAACTGTTTTTCTGAGAAAAGGTGATTGAATTCAATGTAGTAGTTCAGTCTATTGGAAATGATTTTCTCAAAGACTTTGCCAGCGACTTCCAGTAGAGAGATAGGTCTGTAATTTTCTGGGTTACGGGTGTCCTTATTGGGTTTAGAGATGAAAATCATCTTAGCTGTTTTGAATGATGTAGGGAAGTGGCCAGACGCCAGGATAGTATTTAAGATGTTTAATAGGGACATCTTGCAATTACGGGGTAGGTATTTTATCTGTTTTACTGTTATGCCTGAGGGGCCAGGGGCCTTATTTCTCATTCGTCCAATGACTTGGGTCATTTCCTTAAGGATGATTGGCCTTGTGAGAGGGTGCTCTGGTTCCAGAGAAGATGTATCAATTGTTAGTATTGGCTGGAAGTCTTCCCAGTTTTCGTCACGCCACTGATTGACCCACAGGTAGTGGTTGTTGTTAAATCTTCTGCTGACATCGTGAGAGAGAATTTTCTTCCCCACCTCACTCATCAAATCAGCTTGATCCTGTGGGTCATCGAGCAAGGTGGTCACCTCCTCGCCATCCTCATTAGTGAATGAGTGTGTGAGGAGTTGAGTGGGTGAGTGCTTAGCCCCCATTAGTCTGCGGATTTTGCTCCAGAATCGTTCTGGTTGTCGTTTATAAGTTTGTGTCTTTCTAGGTGCTCCACCACTCTCCTCCTGATGATCTTGTCCATGACTTTGCATACTATACACTTTCAGTGACACAGGTCTGTAGTTTAATGCCTCGTGTCTGTCTTCTTTCTTAAAAATTGGGACTACAATTGGCATCTTCCACGCCTCAGGTAGTTGCCCAGTTTCAATGGATGTGTTGAAGATTTGTGTTAGTGGCACTCTAAACATCTCTGCTCCCTCTCTAAGGACCCACGGAGAAATGTTGTCCGGTCCCACGGCTTTTGAGGTATCGAGTTCACATAGCAGCTTCTTCACCTCCTCCTCGGTTGTGTGTATTTCATCCAGCACTTGTTGGTATACCTCTCTATTCTGAATTCCTGGAGTCCTTCCTGTCTCCTCTGTAAATACTTCTTTAAATCTCATGTTGAGCTCCTCACATGCCTCTTGGTCCTTTCTTGTGAACTCCCCACCTTCCTTTCTCAGCCTTATTACCTTGGTCCTTGACTGTTGTTTTCCTCCTGATGTGGCTATACAACAGCTTCGGGTCAGACTTGACTTTTGATGCTATATCATTTTCATATTGTCGCTGAGCCTCCCATCTTACCTGTGCATATTCGTTTCTGGCTCTTCGGCTAATCTCTTTATTTTCCTGGGTCCTTTGTCTTCTGTACTTTTTCCATTCTCTATTACACTTAGTTTTTGCCTCCCTACACCTCTGGGTGAACCAAGGACTCGTTCTGGTCTTCCCATTACTTCTGTTTCCCTTGGGGACAAACCTCTCCTCTGCCTCTTTGCATTTGGTTGTCACATATTCCATCATTTCTTTTACTGGTTTTCCTGCCAATTCTCTCTCCCACTGAACGTCTTGTAGGAAGTTCATCATGTCTGTGTAGTCCTCCCTTTTGAAGTTTCGTTTCTCCCTTCCTATTCCTGCTCCCCTCTCCACTTGTAGCTCAACTATATAATCAAAACACAGAACCAAATGATCACTAGCTCCAAAGGGCCTTTCATACGTGATATCCTCGATGTCCGAACTACTCAAGGTGAATACTAGGTCCAGTCTTGCT
>WNWK01006694.1:60905-102713 GCA_009830355.1 Cherax destructor | reverse complement strand
AGCTACTTCACCAGGGGGTCTAGTGACTCTCAAGCTGGTCCTAGTGGCATTAAAAGACCAAGAAGGAAGTAACCCCAGAGAGGGACTTGTCACCTGAAGTCCTTTTGGAGGGGATTCCCCTTCCAACCACTAACACCTGCTCCAGTCATCATCTATACTATCTTCCAGATGCCTGCAAGTCTCTTCAATAAAGGTAAGTAAATGTTATTTTTTTATTTTGAGTGATTATTTTTTGTGGAACGAATTAATTGTATTTACATTATTTCTTATGGGAAATAAGGTTTCAGATAACGAAAGATTCAGATTAAGAAAGAGCTCCTGGAACGGATTAATTTCGTTAACCGAGGGTCCACTGTATGTATATATATGATTAAACAATAGAAATAAGCAATATTTGTAATGTAAATATTTGTAAATACGTTGTGTAAACAAAATAGTGATAACAAACTTTGTCATTATTGTGTAATAATTAGCAAGTGGATATTTGAAAAACAACACTTATATTGGTGTCACAGGCCATAAAAGTTATTTAAAAAAAAAAATTAAAATCGATGAGAAAACAACTTCAAGAAATAAAAAAAAACAATTACCGGCCAGCCGGAAGTCAGCGATGTTGCCATCAGCGGTTCAATTTTGGTCAACTTCAATCCTCTATATCTCGGTAAGTTAACACTTCAGGTACCAAGTTCTTTTCCGGGGTTACTTCCCTTCTTTGTTTTTTAATGCCACTAGGACCAGCTTGAGAGTCACTGGACCCCTCTCTCACAAAAAATCTGTCCAGGGAGCTCTGTGTCTGGCATTTCTTTAAAACGTGTCTGAAATGGGACACCACATTGTCATTGGACATGTTGCCAGCATGGCCTGCAACAGCTTTGTTAGGGTGAAAATCATCCATAAATCTTTGTACATCAGTCCATTTGGCACAAATCTCCTTAATCTTTGAAGAAGGCAACGTCTTCCATCTTTCTTCCTCCTCCTCTGCAGAAATTTCCTGAACTGTGGTTTGTTGCCATTGCAGATGAAGCTCTTGCAGATCTGCAGTGGTTAGCTCTTCATTGTGGTCCTCCACCAACTCTTCCACATCCTCGCTACTAACCTCCAACCCCATGGACTTCCCCAGTTCCACAGTTTGTTTCACAACAGGCTCAGGGTCCTGTGGCTCAGCCCCAAAACCTTCAAAATCCCTCTCTGGGACACAGTCTGGCCACAATTTTCTCCAAGCAGAGTTCAAAGTCCTGGAGCTCACTTCCTCCCAAGCCTTCGCTATATGGTTTATGCAATGGAGAATATTGAAGTGATCTTTCCAAAACTTTTAGGGTCAATCGAGTGTCCGAGGTTATGTCAAAGCATCTTTGAAACATTGCTTTGGTGTACAGTTTTTTGAAGTTTGAAATGACCTGCTGGTCCATGGGCTGGAGGAGAGAAGTGGTATTAGGGGTCAAGAACTTCAAGTGATGTGATGAACTTAATCCTCCACAATTTGCTCTTCCAAGTATCGAGGATGAGCAGGAGCATTGTCCATTACCAGGAGGCACTTGAGGTTCAATTTATTTTCCAGGAGATATTTCTTCACACTGGGGCCAAACACTTCATTGAACCAATCAAAGAAAATTTCCCTTGTGACCCATGCCTTAGTGTTAGCCTTCCACATCACACACAAATTAGCCTTGGCAACACTGTATTTCTTGAAAACACTGGGATTTTCAGAGTGATACATGAGTAAAGGCTTCACTTTGAAATCCCCACTAGCATTACTACACAACATAAGAGTTAGCCTGTCTTTCATAGACTTGTGTCCTGGCAATGCTTTTTCCTCCTATGTAATGTAGGTCCTGTTTGGCATTTTCTTCCAAAACAGGCCTGTTTCGTCACAAACATTTGTTGGGGTTTAAATCTTTCAACCTCTACATAGGTTTTAAATTCCTGCACATATTTTTCTGCTGCACATTTGTCTGAACTGGCTGCCTCACCATGCCTTATCACACTGTGTATGCCACTACGCTTCTTAAATCTGTCAAACCAGCCTTTGCTGGCTTTAAATTCGCTCACTTCAGCACTCGTTGCAGGCATTTTCTTGACGAGATCATCATGCAACTGCCTTGCTTTTTCAGATATTATTGCCTGCGTAATACTATTTCCTGCTATTTCTTTCTCGTTGATCCACACCAACAACAAAGTTTCCACATCTTCCAGTATTTGCGATGTCTGTTTTGTGATCACATTTGCACCTTTCGCAACAACAGCCTCCTCGATTTAATTTCCTCGTCCACGATAGAAGGATAGTTGCATAGGCTTTGCCATACAGCCTGGCCAGCTCAGCGACACGTACTCCTCTTTCATATTTTGCAATGATCTCTGTTTTCAGTTCTACCGTATTTCTGAGCCTCTTTACCACAGGGCTGGCACTAGGAGCTTTCTTTGGCCCATGGTGGCTTATTTAGCAGTTGCAAGCACTAAAAAGAATGGAATAATGACAAAATGTATGGTATGAATGCGTTGGTGGCCGTCACTCGCTGGTAAACAATGGCACACTGACTCTGGATGGAGTGTTGGGCTGTGCGGGCCACGCGTACGTATCCAGGATGAATTACTAATTCCGAGCGGATCTACTAATAATGAACCAATATTTTTACGAAAAAATGTTACTATTCCGAATTTTATGAAATCCGACAACTACGTAATCCGGGGGTCCACTGTACAGTGGACCCTTGGAAATCGAACATAATCCATTCCAGGAGCTTGTTCTTAACTCGAAATGTTCGAAAATTGAATCAATATTTCCCTTAAGAAATAATGGAAATGCAATTAATTCGTTCCTGCTGTCAGGAGGCATGACAAAATAGTACTTCAATATGATGATATTATCAACTCTACTGCTTATTTATCTATCACAATTCATCTAATATGACATAAACAATATAAATAACATAAAAGCCTGATATACACTCTAGAATGAATAAAATATGTAGTATGTCATTACGAATGTGGTGGCGGGGGAGGACGGTGCTGGCGGGCATTCTTGCTCCAGCTATGAAAACATCTTCCCAGTTTTTCCTCCTTCAGCCGTGTTAGTATAAGAGAAAATGGAGTTTGTAATGCTAACTGCATTAGATCACATCCTTCATAAGAAAACCATAATGTACAAATGAACAGGTGTACATACACCATTTACATACATTGCAGAAGGTAGGCAGAGCGGCTTATGCTGTCAGGAGTTTATTTCGTTTTGTCCTTTTTCTATCGCTTAATGCTACACTTAATGGTACACTTTGTCACTGAACTTAACTGCTTTAAACTCCACAACTTGCGCCTGTGCTGGTGTTATTATTCTTGAAGATGCTATATTAATAACGATATAATAATAACACAATAATAATCACTCTGAGGTGTATAAAACGTTATTATAGACAGTTGGCTTAATCCATTTATGATATTTTTTCAAAATTATATAATAAACACGCTACGTAACATATAAACATGTAAATTAACCCTTTGGGGGTCCAAGGGGGGTCTCTGAAACTCGTTCTAAGGGTCCACGAATTTAAAAAAAAAAAAAAAAAATTTCTTATGGAATGATAGAGAATCTTTTTTCCGATCATAACGCCACAAAAATTATGAAATTTGATCAAAAACTAACGGAATTATGCTTTCGCAAAGTTAGCGGTAGCCATGACACTTACGCATCCGCAATTTCGCCCACTTTGAGCCCTATTTTCGGCACATTCCAATGTATTAGTCTACTAAAATTATAGCTACTTCGCTAGAACTCCATTTCTTCTATCGATTGAGTACAAGAAACTGCCTATTTACCAATTTCAACTACCCAAAATAGTGGTCAGAAAATGGCAATTTGGCCAATTTCACACAAATTTCAAACGATGCCAATTTCAAAATAGGATCCATAATAAACAAGACAGACATTCCTGGCACTAAAATAACATCTTTTCTGTTCATTAGTTACGTCTCCAGGCCCCTCTTACATTACTTTTGCTTTCCATTTTGAATTTTTATTCTTACAAAAAAATAGAAGATTTATTGTTATGTATACAACTGCATCATTGTAAAAATGGTATAAATAATATCAGAGCACTTGTGCATGAATATTAGACTCGCCAGTTGATGTGTATTGGACGCATGGTGTGATTTGTTTACTCTTGAACATCGTCAAAAATCGAACTTTTTCGCTACTTTGAGCTCAATTTCAAGGTACTTGTTATTGTCAAACCAATCAAAATAATCTCTATTTCTGTAATATATATTCCATTCTATCAAATGAGAACAAGAAAACGAGAATACAACAATAAATACCATACGAAAATAGACTGCAAAGTCGCTGTTTTAAACCAAAAACACAGTCATAGTTTTTTTTTCCTCATTATGCACTGTGTGGTGCAGGAATTTTTTTATACTGCGCACACTGACCGCACAGACCCATTCTATCACATCTAGGCCTAACAGCCTGTTTCTGCTTGATTTGAGGGCGCTAGAATTTAGGCGTACTAGTACGTCAATAACCCCAGTGCGTAAGACGTACTAGTACGACCAAAACCCCGAAAGGGTTAACATAAATATGAGATGTTTTTCCAGTCGGCTTGACGGAGTGAACAGAATTCATTCGTGTCCAGGCTGGTAACAGCAACAGCAGCAGCAACTGGTTTGTTTACAAAACTCGCAAACCTTCTACACACTCATTCTCTCTTGTTTATTCATTTAATTTTGTTTACTCACCTCTCATTCTACATTAAGACTGCCTCTACCCCTGCCTTTCCTCTACCAATGCCTGCCTCTACCAATGCCTGCCTCTACCACTGCCTGCCTCTCTCCCTCCCACTGCCTCTACTCCTGCCTGCCTCTACCACTGCCTCTCTCTACCACTGCCTCTCTCTACCACTGCCTGCTTCTACCACTGCCTGTTTCTACCACTGCCTGCCTCGACCACTGCCTCTACCACTTAATGAACAAGCTCCAAACACAATTAATTAATTGTGAAATGTTTGGATACAACGCTAGACTGGCTCCCGACGCCTGGGCGGTCTGGTAGGCACTTGTTCGATTGGCGGAAAGTGTTCGATTACTGAAACAAAATTTGTTCAAAAAAAGTGTTCTAATTCCAAATTGTTCAATTACCGAGGTGTTCGATTTCCGAGGGTCTACTGTACATCATTTGAGGTGTTTAGTAGTTTCGAGCAAATGAGCGACTCTGTGACTTACCGGACAATTGCCCCCCCCTTTATTTTCCTGTTTATTCTGTCACATCTATATAGGTTATAACCTGGGATCCATATTTCGTTGTCAAAGTGTTACTGTATAAAATTTTATTCTATTTTGGTCACTATTTTTTTCAAGTCTTTCTTACCTAACCCATGTTCACTTCAGTGAAACTATGGCAGTTATAGTATACCTCAAGCAGCTCATTAATCGGTATGGCTAATATGCGAGTACTGTTCCTTGTGGAACAGAGCTTTCACTGTAGCAACCTCAGACTTTACTCTATTTACTATTACTCTTTGTGTTCTACTTGTTTGGAAGCTATAGATCCATCTACTAACTTTTCCCATTATCAGTACTCTATAGGTATGAGTGCTATCACTTTCCATAGTTTCCTGATTGGTTATACCTAGTGTAAATAGCTCAATTTTATGAACAAATGATTTATAAAATGCTCTTTATATATATATATATATATATACTGTAAATACTGGCATACAAGTTTACATTTCAAACTTATTTTTGTTTATTTCCAAAACTAAGAGTCAACTTGTATGATAGGTGTAAACTGGCAAGCACATTCTTCAGGGGCAGGTGGGTGTATTTCATGATCTGGGCGGAGGTTACGACAACTTTACTTTACACCAAACTTAGTTAATGTGTAATGTGGCAGGCAGGATTAAGGCAGGCAAGCAGGTCGAGGTGTGTTGTGGTCAGAGCAGAGGTTGAGACTACAGTGGCTGGCACATTTGTAGGCAGGCATGTGGGTAGGTAGGTAGGCAGGCAGGCACTTGGGTAGGTAGGTAGGCAGGCATGTGGGTGGGTAGGTAGGCATGTGGGTAGGCAGGCATGTGGGTAGGTAGGCAGGCACATGGGTAGGTAGGCAGGCAGGCAAGTGGGTAGGTAGGCACGTGGGTTGGTAGGTAGGTGGACAGGCACGTGGGTAGGTAGATAGGCAGGCACGTGGGTTGGCAGGTAGTCAGGCACGTGGGTAGGTAGATAGGCAGGCACATGGGTTGGTAGGTAGGTGGGCAGGCATGTGGGTAGGTAGACAGGCAGGCAGGCAAGTGGGTAGGCAGGCAGGCACATGGGTAGGTAGGTAGGTGGGCATGTGGGTAGGTAGGTAGGTAGGTAGGCAGGCAGGCAGGCAGGCAGGCAGGCATTTGGTTACGTAGGTAGGCAGGCAGGCAGGCACCTGAGTAGGTAGGTAGGTAGGTAGGCAGGAAGGCCAGTGGGGAGGCATGTATTGTGGCTCAAGAGCCAATCACCATCTTCAATTTGTTCCCTGTGATGGGACTACCTCTTTCAATTGTCCTACTGCAATTGGTTCACACTATTATTCTTGTTTTCTTTGATCTTTTTTCAGGAAAGAATCAAAACCCTCTTTGAGAATCCAAACAGGCGAGTGGACCTAGTATCATGTCAGTTTGCCTTCCACTACTGCTTTGAGTCTCTTAACCAAGCAGAAACTATGCTACGCAATGTTTCTGAAAATCTAAGGAGAGGCGGATACTTTGTTGTCACACTTCCCAATGCTTATGAAATAATGTAAGTAACCATTTTTGTATTATTTAATTAAAATTTTAAACTTTGTATAACAAGGTAGTAATACGACACAGTACAGGTCGGCCATCACTCGTCGGGACATGTAGGGTGCCGGATTAGTGACTTTGTCAGATCACAGAGTGGTTAGGTTAGAATACACTTAACCCAACGGCGATATTTACGCATCGCGATTTCACCCAATTTTCTCCCCAGTTTTGGCCCATTCCATTGTTCTGGTCTACCAAACTCATAGCTATTCCTTCTGTAGTGCTGTTTAAGGTTTAAACAAGCTTTGCACTGAAGCTTCGCCTCAGTGCAACTCTTGCAAGATCTGTTTTTGTTTCTGGTTTGTTATACAAAATGGCTAGCTGGTTTATTATGTGTTAAAACCTATCGACTACATGATGATCTCTATGGACCCCAATGGAAATAAGTCACTTTGTCTTTTTTTGGGTTATCCTAGGTTCTCTACACATACGCTACTATGTATGATATCTGTGTAACTGTATTTGTGTATACCTGAATAAACTTACTTATGTACAGTGGTACCTCGAGTTACGATGGTCCCCAAAATCGCCCTTTTATGTAAGTTTATTTTTTAAATGCTTTTGCAGGTATATTTTTGGGGGTGTAAAAGGACTAGTCTATTTTACATTATTCCTTATGGGGATAAATTCGTTTGGTAATGGCACTTGAACAGCATTCTCGAACGAAAATATATCGTAACTCGAGGTACCACTGTACTTCTATTCTGTCGACTGAGTACAAGAAACTGCCCATTCACCTATTTCAACTACCCAAAAAAGTGGTCAGAAATTGGCAATTTGGCCAATTTCACACAAATTTCAAAATATTCCAATTTCAAAATAGAATCAAGAATTAACAGTGCAGAGATTCCTGGAACTAAAATAACATTTTCTCTGTTCATTAGTCATGTCTCCAGGCCCCTCTTATATTACTTTTACTTTCCATTTTGAATTTTTATTCTCAAAAAAAAAAAAAAAAAGATTTACTGTTATGCAGACTACTGTATTATTGTAATAATTGTACAGTGGAACCCCGGATTTCGTCAATAATTCGTTCCAGAATGCTGTTCGAGTGTAGTTACCGAACAATTTTGTTCCCATAAGGACGAATGTAAATTAGATTAATCCGTTTCAGACCTCCAAAAATACACTTACAAAAGCACTTACAAAAATACACTTACATAATTGTTCGAGATGGGAGCTGTACGTAATCCGGGGGTCCACTGTATAAGTAATGTCAACCCATTCATGACTGCGTATTAGACTGGCCAGTCAGACACGTATTGGACGGTGACGTCATTTATTTACTCTTGAACATCACCAAAGAATCGAACATTTCCGCTACTTTGAGCTTAATTTCAAGGTACTTTTTGTCGTGAAACCAATCAAAATCATATATCTTTCTGTAATATATCTTCCATTCTATCAAATGAGACCAAAAAAAACGAGAATACAACCATAAAAACCATACGAAACTATATATACCGCTAAGGTGTGGCTAATGGCAGAGAAGTGCACTCCGTTATTTATCGTCTGATTTCTTTCATCTTTGGTGTATGTTAAGAACCATCTTTCCATCATGCATTGCCCAAGTTTCAATAAGATAGCCCAACAAACAACAAATACAATTACAGTGGACCCCTGAAAATCGGCCCTAATCTGTTCCAGGAGCTAGGCCTAAAATTGAACTGGCCGATTTTTGAACCCTTTTTTCCGATAAGAAATAATGTAAATACAATTAATCCGTTCCACCCAAAAATATTCACCAAAAATTCATTTTTTTAAAGAATAAATACTTTAGTTTTACATACAGAAAACAATGAGAAATAAATATAAAGCACTAATTTTAATTGATAAATGAACAGTTAAATCAGTTTTACATTTATTGAAGACTCTTGTTGGCGTATGAGAGAGGCAGGAGTTTGTTTGGAGGCAGGACAAGATAGTCCTTTAATATGACAATAATATCAACCCTACAGCTTATTTATCTAGCACAATTCATCTAATATGGCATAATAAACAATATTAATAACATAGAAACATGATATAAACTCTAGAATGAATAAAACATGTCATTACGAGTGGAAGGACTGGTGGAGGTGTTGTTGGGTGTAAGGGCCACTGACCATAAGCCGTGGTGGTGGTCGGCTGCAGCAGAAAGCCACCACCACTATTCACACAAACAACTGTACATAATAATAATAATAATAATAATAATAATAATAATAATAATAATAATCCTAGGTAGTAGGTTGGTAGACAGCAACCACCCAGGGAGGTACTACCGTCCTGCCAAGTGAGTGTAAAACGAAAGCCTGTAATTGTTTTACATGATGGTAGGATTGCTGGTGTCTTTTTTCTGTCTCATAAACATGCAAGATTTCAGGTACATCTTGCTACTTCTACTTACACTTAGGTCACACTACACATTCATGTACAAGCATATGTATACACACCCCTCTGGGTTTTCTTCTATTTTCTTACTAGTTCTTGTTCTTATTTCCTCTTATCTCCATGGGGAAGTGGAACAGAATTCTTCCTCCGTAAGCCATGCGTGTCGTAAGAGGCGACTAAAATGCTGGGAGCAAGGTGCTAGTAACCCCTTCTCCTGTATATATTACTAAATGTAAAATGGGAAAATTTCGTTTTTCATTTTGGGCCACTCCACTTCGGTGGGAAACGGCCGACGTGTTGAAAGAAAGGAAAGAATAATAATAATAATAATAATATAATATTTTTATTTCGTTGCAAGTTACAAGTATACATAGGTATTGGTAGT
Organism: Cherax destructor; assembly: GCA_009830355.1. Classification (NCBI taxonomy): domain Eukaryota; kingdom Metazoa; phylum Arthropoda; class Malacostraca; order Decapoda; family Parastacidae; genus Cherax; species Cherax destructor. Next base: position 93,155 of record WNWK01006694.1, on the reverse strand, counting down.
TACAATTATAAAACTGTAATGCAAGGAGAGCCACTGGCATGCCATGGCATTAGGGGCAGCTTAGTCTAAAGACTTATTCACTATACATAATACTAGAGAAATTGATTAAGTTTATTCTAGTTATATATTTTATTTCTAATTACACTATGATAATACTATACTATTAAAAAGACAATACTAGAGAAATTGGTTGAATTTATTCTAGTTGTATATTTAATTTCAAATTACGTACAATATGTTGATGATATACTAGTAAAATAACAATACAGTGGACCCCCGAGTATCGTAATTAATCCGTTCCAGGAGCTAGTACTTAACACGAAGTTTACGAAATTCGAACCATTATTTCCCATAAGAAATAATGTAAATACAGTTAATCCGTTCCACAAAAAAATATTCACATATAAAATAATTAAAAACAATATATATATATATATTTTTTTTTTACCAATAGGTATGTTTTATTACATAATATGGTACAAAAGATTTGAGAGATACATTGTTGATATAAAGATGGCATATACAGTACACGAGGTGAGAGATACATGTCTAGTACATATTGTTACATCTTTGTCACTGATTATAATGCGAAAATCTCATCCAGCTCTTCCGAGCTGGTGCGCGTGCCCAGAATACAGCATGCATTACCCCTCTGAACAGCAGCGCTGAGTCCTGGAACAGAAAACTAGCTGCCCTGGGATCCCTAGTTATATATATATATATTTTTTTTTTTTTTTTAAAAAAAAAAAAAAAAAATATATATATATATATATATATATATATATATATTTATATTTACTTACCTTTATTGAAGAGTTGCAGGCATCTGGAAGATAGAGTAATGAGTAATGAAGGTCCTCTTGGGCATTTTCTTCCAAAACAGGCCTGTTTCATCACAATTAAACACTTGTTGGGGAGGAATTCTTCAGCCTCTACAAAGGGAATCCCCACTCATTGCATGCATGCTACACTCCTGCATGCCTGCTACACTCCCTGCATGAATGCTACACTCCCTGCATGCCTGCTACACTCCCTGCATGTCTGCTACACTCCCTGCATGCCTGCTAAACTCCCTGCATGTCTGCTACACTCCCTGCATGCCTGCTAAACTCCTGCATGAATGCTAAACTCCCTGCATGCCTGCTACACTCCCTGCATGCCTGCTACACTCCCTGCATGCCTGCTACACTCCCTGCATGCCTGCTACACTCCCTGCATGTCTGCTACACTCCCTGTATGCCTGCTACACTCCCTGCATGTCTGCTACACTCCCTGCATGCCTGCTAAACTCCCTGCATGTCTGCTACACTCCCTGCATGCCTGCTAAACTCCCTGCATGAATGCTAAACTCCCTGCATGCCTGCTAAACTCCCTGCATGTCTGCTACACTCCCTGCATGCCTGCTAAACTCCCTGCATGTCTGCTACACTCCCTGCATGCCTGCTAAACTCCCAGCATGAATGCTAAACTCCCTGCATGCCTACTAAACTCCCTGCATGTCTGCTACACTCCCTGCATGCCTGCTAAACTCCCTGCATGAATGCTAAACTCCCTGCATGCATGCTACACTCCCGGCATGCCTGCTACACTCCCTGCATGTCTGCTACACTCCCTGCATGCCTGCTAAACTCCCTGCATGTCTACTACACTCCCTGCATGCCTGCTAAACTCCCTGCATGAATGCTAAACTCCCTGCATGCATGCTACACTCCCTGCATGCCTGCTACACTCCCTGCATGTCTGCTACACTCCCTGCATGCCTGCTAAACTCCTGCATGTCTTCTACACTCCCTGCATGCCTGCTAAACTCCCTGCATGCCTGCTAAACTCCCTGCATGAATGCTAAACTCCCTGCATGCCTGCTAAACTCCCTGCATGAATGCTAAACTCCCTGCATGAATGCTAAACTCCCTGCATGCCTGCTACACTCCCTGCATGAATGCTACACTCCCTGCATGCCTGCTACACTCCCTGCATGCCTGCTACACTCCTGCATGAATGCTACACCTGCATGAATGCTACACTCCTGCATGAATGCTACTCCGCATATCTACACTCCCTGCATGAATGCTCCACTCCCTGCATGAATGCTACACTCCCTGCATGAATGCCCTCCCTGAGAGCTCCTCTGCATGAATGCTACACTCCCTGCCATGAATGCTACCACAGGGTGCCACTTGGAAGCTTCTTTGGACCCATGGTGACTTATTTCACAGTGACAATCACTAAAGCACCAAAAAAACACACCAAATGTAGTGTGAATGTTTGAAAGAGCGCGCTAGGTAATGTTCTCTCAATGGTAAACAACGCTTCACTGGCGGCGTCCTGCGTCCCGCGTAGGCGCGGAGCAGGCGGACAGGTCTAATGCGTTACGAAACACGAGCGGTTTTTCGATTCTCGAAATCGTAAAAAGCTTACGAAACACGATGTTTACGAAGTAAGAACCTTACGAAACTCGGGGGTCCACTGTACTAGAGAAATTTATTGAGTTTCTTCTAGTTATATATTTTATTTCAAATTACAGTATGATGATACTATACTATTAAAATGACAATATGATGATATGAAATTGCAACAAGTGTTAAGGAGGATGATAATATAAAACTGAGATTATCTTAAGGAAAATAACATTGGTTTTGAAAGTTCTTACAGTATGAGTATTTAGTATAGGGTGAGTAGGTGATTTTTGAGAAGAGTCTTAAATTGATTTTCAGACAAGGTTAACTTAACCCTTTGACTGTCGGAGGCACCTCTCTGAAACTGTCATTCTATGTCGGGAAATATTCGAAAAAAAAAAAAATTATTTTTTCTTATCAAAATGTTAAGATTATTTTTCTGATTGTTTAAATCCCCCAAAAAAAATTTTGCGATCAGTATTTACCGAGATATAGAGGCGTAAAGTTGTCAAAAAATGAGCTGCGTATGGCAACAGCGGCGAATGCCGCTCACCCGGTAAACTTTGGTTTACTTCCTTTCGTAGGTTTCTTGTTTTTTTCACTATTTTATTTTTTTACATAACTTATGTGGCCTGTGAGACCAAAGTAAGGTGCAATAATACTTAAGCTAGTCATAAGTTTGCCTAAGATACTCCAATATAGAATCTATATTATGCCAATATATCACCTTTACCATTAATATATAAACTAATTGCTAACTTTTTATACTAATTGTTAAATTCTCAATGTTTAAATTCCAGTACCTAAATTTTGTAAACCTAACCTTACAATCTGTATATCCATTGTATAGCTATTGAGTAAGACCTATCATAAGACTGCCTGAAAAGCCTAGGCATACCTAGGCATATTATTGGCCATCTTGTAATATCAACTTTAATGTATAACTATAAGTACCCCCCACCTTGTATTACATGAAATAAAGGATTTGAATTTGAATATACACTCATTGTATGCAACACAATAATCGCACAAACATTAGTATCATTATATTGTTTACAAAACTTGTTTACACCAACCAACAATAAAAAAAATTGTTTATTACTATTGTTCTATAATATATATACACATATATAATGACTAGACACTTTCCATCAACTGCTATTAGCACTTCAAAGCTCCAAGCTGTGTGTGTGTGTGTGTGTGTGTGGGACATCTAAATTTGCTGAGTCAGGGTAAGGCAGCTGTCAAAATGACATATTATACCATTACTCACCACCCCCACACTGCCTGTCAACACAAAAGGGGACCCATATCTTCTTCTCCACAACCTCCTTCCTTTCCTTCATACCTACCTTCCTAGCTTCCTTTTTTCCTTCATTCCTTCCTTTCTTTCTGCCTTCCTTTCTTACATATTTCCTTCCTTCCTTCCTCTCATCTCTTCCTTCCTGCCTTCCTTCCTTTCTTCCTTCATTCCTTCCTTTATTTCTTCCTTCCTTTCTTACTTCTTTTGTTCCTTCCTTCCTCTCATCTCTTCCTTCCTTCCTTTCTCTCTTTCTTTCTTTCTTACTTCCTTCCTTCTTCCTTTCCTCCTTCCTTACTTCTTTCCTTCCTCTCATCTCATCTCTTCTTTCCTTCCTTCCTCTCATCTCTTCTTTCCTTCATTCCTTCCTCAATTCTCTTCCTTACTTACTCTTCCTTACTTTCTTTTTTCTTCCTTCCTTCTGGTATCCTGGGCATTGCTTTCGGTCACAAACTCTTCAAAACCATGAAATTCATCTTCAGAGACACTTCCATCTGTGTTAGAGCTATCATTGAGGAAGAGAACAGTCCTAGATGCGCCAAGGAGTCAAATAATTCTTACCGCTAGGCATGCTGAACAAGGACTACTGAAATGGTGTTCCCACAATGCACCAGTGGCTGCCCGATTTTTTTTATACTGCGCACACTGACCACACAGACCCATTCTCTCACATGTAGGCCTACCAGCTCTCCTGCTTGATTTGAGGCCGCTAGAATTTAGGCGTATAAATACGTCCGAAACATTGGCTCATAAGACGTATATATACGTCCGAAACAGTCAAAGGGTTAATATTTACTAATAATTTATAAATAAGAAATATATACACTTTAATTTATAAATAAGAAATATTTACACTTATATAAATAAGAAATATTTACACTTACCTTGGAGGAGATATTGGCAGAGGGCGGCTCTGGTCTCAGTGTCCCTATACAGTGGTCCCTCGGTTTTTGCCGAAAATTCGTTCCAAAATGCTGCTCAAGTGCCATTACCGAACGAATTTACTTCCTTAAGAAATAATGTCACGTAGGTTAGTCTATTTCAGACCCCCAAAAATACACTTGCAACAGCACTTACGAAAATACACTTACATAAATGTTCGAGTTTGGAGATGCACGAAAACCGAGGGACCACTGTATTCCTCAAACAAACAATGGAGGAGTTATGTTTCGTGTCGTCATTTTTCTATCGATTAATGGCTTAACTTACTTGCTACACTGTTAATGCTACACTTTATCGCTGGCTGGTGCTATAGCCTTTATCGACTTGTGCTGCTTTAGAATCGTACATATCGTAGAATCACTGAAGAAGGCACATTCTCCCCTCTCGTGTTTCTCACTTTCTTTACCAAAAGGCTGCCACTATGAAGTTTCTTTGGGCCCATGGTGGCTTATTTCACAGTCACAATCAATAAACAAGCACTAAACACAATGAATTTATTGTGATAAACAAAGCTAGACTGGCTCAAGACGCCTGCTCAGTGAGGCGCGCAAGCGCGGGGCAGGCGGACAGGTCTGGGACGCGTGCTGATAATCGGAGAAATGGCCGATAATCGGGCAAAAATTGGGCTGAAAAAAGCGATCGATAATCGAGCCGGCCAATAATCAGACCAGCCGATTTCCGGGGGTCCACTGTACATAGATTATTATACATAGCAGCATATGTGTAGAGAACCTAGAATAACCCAAAAATGGCAGTGACTTACTTCATTGGGTCCTTTTATGTTGTCTGTGAAATTCATTGCATTCCTATCATTATTAACCCTTTGGGGGTCGCGACAGGCCTTCTCGGAAACGTGTTCCTGGGGTTGAAAATTTTTTGGAAAAAAAAAAAATTATTTTTTTCTTATGAAATGATAGAGAATCTTTTTCCGGTCATAACGCCATGAAAATTATGAAATTTGATTGAAAACTAACGGAATTATGCTTTCGCGAAGTTCGCGGTATCTATGACACTGATGCATCGGCGATTTCACCCACTTCGAGCCCTATTTTCGACAAATTCCAATGTTTCAGTCTCCTACAATTATAGCTATTTCGCTAGAACTCCATTTCTTCTATCGATTGAGTACAAGAAACCGCCTATTTACCAATTTCATTTACCCAAAATAGTGGTCAGAAAATGGCAATTTTCCAATTTCACACAAATTTCAAACGATGCCAATTTCAAAATAGGGTCCAGAGTAAACAAGGCAGACATTCCTGGCACTAAAGTAACATGTTCTCTGTTCATTAGCCACGTCTCCAGGCCCCTGTTCCATTACTTTTGCTTTCCATTTTGAATTTTTATTCTCACAAAAATAGAAGATTTAGTGTTGTATACAACTGCATCATTGTAAAAATGGTATAAATAATATCAGAGCACTTGTACATGAATATAAGACTCGCCAGTTGATGTGTATTGGACGCATGGTGTGATTTGTTTACTCTTGAACATCGTCAAAAATCGAACATTTTCGCTACTTTGAGCTCAATTTCAAGGTACTTGTCATTGTCATACGAATCAAAATTATCTCTATTTCTGTAATATATCTTCCATTCCATCAAATGAGACCAAGAAAACGAGAATACATCAATAAATACCATACGAAAATCGACTGCAAATTCGCTGTTTTAATTGAAAAAAACGGTCAGTTTTTTTTTTCTCATTATGCAGTGTGTGCTACAGGATTTTTTTTATACTGCGCACACTGACCACACAGACCCATTCTTTCATATGTATGCCTACCAGACGTTTTCTGCTTAAATTGAGACCACTAGAATTTGGGCGTACTAGTACGGCACCAACCCCTGTTCGTAAAACGTACTAGTACGGCACCGACCCCGAAAGGGTTAATGCCGGTATGTTAAGTTATTATTATTATTATTATTATTATTAATACAGTGGACCCCTGAGTTTCGATCACCTCAAAACTCGAACAATTATGTAAGTGTATTATTGTAAGTGCTTTTGTAAGTATTTTTGGGGGTCTGAAATGGACTAACCTACTTTACATTATTCCTTAAGGGAGCAAATTCGTTCTGTAATGGCACTTGAAAAGCCTTCTGGAACGAATTATGGCCAAAACTCGGGGGTCCACTGTATTATAATGGGGAAGCGCTATACCCGTAGGATTATACAGCACCTGTGGGGGGGAGGGGATGGAAGGTATTCAGGCTTAATTCAGGGAACTGGAGCACAGGTCCAATTCCCTAGATAAAGAGCCCCTCACCAGCATCAAGGAACCTCCCTTGAGGGGTATGTTAAGATATACAGTGGACCCCCGAGTTACGAACACCCCGGACATTGTACAATTATGTAAGTACGGCCCCACGTGTACGCGTCCGGGACGGATAGCCAACTCGCCCAACTCCGAGTGGCCGCCTAATAACGAGCCAAAAATATTGTAAAAAAACCCGTTGAACACCGATTTGGCCGAGCTCCGACGCCGTCGAGCACCGGGGGTTCACTGTATAATATTGTAAGTGCTTTTGTAAGTGTATTTTTGGGGGTCTGAAATGGACTAACCTACTTGACATTATTTCTTAAGGGAGTAAATTCATTCGGTAATGGCACTTGAGCAGGCTTCTGGAATGAATTTTGTTTGTTACTCGGGGGTCCACTGTAAATGAATAACCTACTTCCGAGATAATCAACGAAAATGTGTATATCATAGCTAGCCCTGTACTACACTACGTTTTCTCTAATATAAGCCCCCAAGACAGGGGTAGGAGGAAGGTACTTTTATCCCATATTCTATAGGGGTAACTTCATGCCTCCGTCAGACTGCTTGGTATTATGCCAAATTTTATTCATTCTGGAGTCTTTACCATGTTTTAATGTTATTTATATTGTTTATTATGTCATATTAAATCAATTGTGATAGGTAAATAAGCTGTAGTGTTGATATTGGTGTTGACATCATGAGACTCAGGAACTCATAGCAACCGACAGTGGCTTCAAAGCCACCTTATCTTTTATGGACAATGTATGGTGTAGGTGCTTTACACAACGAGAAGCATATCTTTTATTCGTTGGAACCATGGCTAGAGCTAAAAGTGAGCAGGTTATAACAATAAATGGAGAAAAACAAATTGAAATGACTTACGCAGCAAGTAGCACCACCAAACAGTAGCAGCAGTTGGTGTGACAACCCCAGAAATTTGAAATTATGCTAACCTAAATTAGTGCCGGATGATTGATTGCCAGATTAGTGATGGCCGACCTTTAGTAGGGCTATCAAATACTGTAAATCTTAATAGCTTCAATACGGTATTCATATTATGTTCATAGTGTTATCCAGGTTTCATACTCATGATATTTTATATAATATTTAACTAATCCTTTCACTGTTCAGACCCACAAAAATTAATATTGCTCACTTTAAAAAAAAAACTATTTCTGAAATGGTAGAGAATCTTTTTCTGAAGGTAATTACACCAAAAGTACAAAATTTAATGGAAAACTTGCAGAATTATGCAGGAGAAAAGTTAGCAGTCGGTATAATTTATGCACTGGTGATCATGCCCACTTTGAGTCCTTATTTTTTTTTATTAACACATCGGCCGATTCCCACCAAGGCAGGGTGACCCGAAAAAGAAAAACTTTCATCATCATTCACTCCATCACTGTCTTGCCAGAGGGTTGCTTTACACTACAGTTATAAAACTGCAACATTAACACCCCTCCTTCAGAGTGCAGAGGCTGTACTTCCCATCTCCAGGACTCAAGTCCGGCCTGCCGGTTTCCCTGAATCGCTTCATAAATGTTACTTTGCTCACACTCCAACAGCACGTCAAGTATTAAAAACCATTTGTCTCCATTCACTCCTATCAAATACGCTCACACATGCTTGCTGGAAGTCCAAGCCCCTTGCACACAAAACTTCCTTTAACCCTTCCCTCCAACCTTTCCTAGGCCGACCCCTACACCGCCTTCCCTCCACTACAGATTTATACACTCTCGAAGTTATTCTGTCTCGTTCCATTCTCTCTACATGTCCGAACCACCTCAATAACCACTCCTCAGCTCTCTGGATAATAGTTTTGGTAATCCCGCACCTCCTCCTAATTTCCAAACTCCGAATTCTCTGCATTATATTCACACCACACATTGACCTCAGACATGACATCTCCACTGTTGCCAGCCTTCTCCTCGTTGCAACATTCATCACCCATGCTTCACACCCATATAAGAGTGTTGGTATAACTATACTCTCATACATTCCCTTCTTTACTTCCATGGACAAAGTTCTTTGTCTCCACAGACTCGAGTGCTCCACTCACCCTTTTCCCTCATCAATTCTATGATTCACCTCATCCTTCATAGACCCATCTGCTGACATGTCCACTCCCAAATATCTGAATACATTCACCTCCTCCATACTCTCTCCCTCCAATCTGATATCCAATCTTTCATCACCTAATCTTTTGTTATCCTCATCACCTTACTCTTTCCTATATTCACTTTCAATTTTCTTCTTTTACACACCCTACCAAATTCATCCACCAACCTCTGCAACTTCTCTTCAGAATCTCCCAAAAGCACAGTGTTACCTGCAAAAGCAATTGTGACAACTCCCACTTTGTATTTAATTCTTTATCTTTTAACCCACACCTCTTGCCAAGACCCTCGCATTCACTTCTCTTACAACCCCATCTATAAATATATTGAACAACCACGGTGACATCACACATCCTTGTCTAAGGCCCACTTTTACTGGGAAATAGTCCCTTCCCTCCTACACACTCTAACTTGAGCCTCACTATCCTCATAAAAACTCTTCACTGCTTTCAGTAACCTACCTCCTATTCCATACACCTGCAACATCTGCCACATTGCCCCCCTATCCACCCTATCATACGCCTTTTCTAAATCCATAAATGCCACAAAAAACCCCTTTACCCTTATCTAAATACTGTTCACCTATATGTTTCACTGTAAACACTTGGTCTACACACCCCTACCTTTCCTAAAGCCCCCTTGTTCATCTGCTATCCTGCTTTCTGTCTTACTTTAATTCTTTCAATAATAACTCTACCATACACTTTACCAGGTACACTCAACAGACTTATTCCCCTATAATTTTTGCACTCTCTTTTGTCCCCTTTGCCTTTATACAAAGGAACAATACACGCTCTCTGCCAATCCCTAGGTACCTTACCCTCTTCCATACATTTATTAAATAATAGCACTAACCACTCCAAAACTATATCCCCACCTGCTTTTAACATTTCTATCTTTATCCCATCAATCCCATCTGCGTTACCCCCTTTCATTCTACCCACTGCCTCACGAACTTCCCCCACACTCACAACTGGCTCTTCCACACTCCTACAAGATGTTATTCCTCCTTGCCCTATACACAAAATCACAGCTTCCCTGTCTTCATCAACATTTAACAACTCGTCAAAATATTCCCTCCATCTTCCCGATACCTCTAACTCTCCATTTAATAACTCTCCTCTCCTATTTTTAACTGTCAAATCCATTTGTTCCCTAGGCTTCCTCAACTTATTAATCTCACTCCAAAACTTTTTCTTATTTTCAACAAAATTTGTTGATAACATCTCACCCACTCTCTCATTTGCTCTCTTTTTACATTGCTTCACCACTCTCTTAACCTCTCTTTTTCTCTCCATATACTCTTCCCTCCTTGCATCACTTCTACTTTGTAAAAACCTCTCATATGCTAACTTTTTCTCCCTTACTACTCTCTTTACATCATCATTCCACCAATCGCTCTTCTTCCCTCCCGCACCCACTCGCCTGTAACCACAAACTTCTGCTGAACACTCTAACACTACATTTTTAAATCTACCCCATACATCTTCGACCCCATTGCCTACACTCTCACTAGCCCATCTATCCTCCAATAGTTGTTTATATCTTACCCTAACTGCCTCCTCTTTTAGTTTATAAACCTTCACCTCTCTCTTACTTACTGCCTCTATTTTCCTTGTATCCCATCTACCTTTTACTCCCACTGTAGCTATAACTAAAAAGTGATCTGATATATCTGTGGCCCCTCTATAAACATGTACATCCTGAAGTCTACTCAACAGTCTTTTATCTACCAATACATTGTCCAACAAACTACTGTCATTACGCCCTACATCATATCTTGTATACTTATTTATCCTCTTTTTTTTAAAATATGTATTACCTATAACTAAACCCCTTTCTATACAAAGTTCAATCAAAGGGCTCCCATTATCATTTACACCTGGCACCCCAAACTTACCTACCACACCCTCTCTACATGTTTCTCCTACTTTAGCATTTAGGTCCCCTACCACAATTACTCTCTCACTTGGTTCAAAAGTTCCTATACATTTGCTTAACATCTCCCAAAATCTCTCTCTCTCTGTCTACACTCCTCTCTTCTCCAGGTGCATACACGCTATTATGACCCACTTTTCGCATCCGACCCTTATTTTAATCCACATAATCCTTGAATTTACACATTTATATTCCCTCTTCTCCTTCCATAACTGATCCTTCAACATTATTGCTACCCTTCCTTAGCTTTAACTCTCTCATATACTCCTGACTTAATCCCATTTATTTCTCCCCACTGAAACTCGCCTACCCCCTTCAGCTTTGTTTCGCTTAGGGCCAGGACATCCAACTTCTTTTCATTCATAACATCAGCAATCATCTCTTTCTTATCATCCGCACTACATCCACGCACATTCAAACAACCCAGTTTTATAAAGTTTTTCTTCTTCTCTTTTTAGTAAATGTGTACAGGAAAGGGGTTACTAGCCCATTGCTCCTGGCATTTTAGTCGCCTCATACGACACGCATGGCTTACGGAGGAGATTCTTTTCCACTTCCCCATGGACAATAGAGAAAATATAAAGAACAAGTGCTATTAAGAAAAAGAAGAAAAACCTAGATGTGTGTATGTATATATATGCATGTGCATGCCTGTGTAGTGTGACCTAAAGTGTAAGTAGAAGTAGCTAGATATACCTGTTATCCAGCGTGTTTATGAGACAGAAAAAAAGACACCAGCAATCCTACCATCATGTAAAACAGTTTCAGGTTTCTGTTTCACAGTCACCTGGCAGGACGGTAGTAACTCCCTGGGTGGTTGCTGTCTACCAACCTACTACCTTGAGTCCTATTTAAGTCAATTCCATTTCTCTATTTGATGAAATTTTTAGCTATTTTGCTGGTATGCTTTCCGTTCTCTCGATTGATCACAAAATAAACATTGTAGACATTCCTGGCACTAAAACATTTCCTCTGTTCATTAATCATGGCCCCAGGCCTTTCCTATATTAATTACATGAAAACAAGATTTACTCTGTTTCCCGGATAATAAAATAGAACTAAGAATGATTGGTTATGGCTTATGGCTTCCCAGTAATTGAATCAGGCCTATTAAAAACCCAGAAAACAGACCAGAGGAAGGTGTAGAGGGGCCTTACCCACCCTTGGGAAAATTGGCAAAAAACTGAAAATTTCTGCTACTTTGAAACCAATTTCAAGCTACTTTCATTCCTGAAACCAAACAAAATCAACTCTATTTCAGTAGTATGTTTTTCATTCTATCAAATGATTCCAAAAAGCAGCTAATAAAACCATAAAAACCATCCCACAAAGCACCTCAAAGTTTTAAACCAAACACATGGTCAGAGTTTTGCTATTCCCATCATGCTCTGCTTGGGGCAAGATTTTTTTTTTTTGTACTGTGCACACTCACCACACAGACTCATTCTCTTATATCTAGGCCAGAATTCACTGCTCACAGCTTATCTGAACTGAGCTCTTGAACGTAGAACTACGTGAGGGATCCTGACTTCTATGACATAGTTCTGCAAGACAGCCACTGAAAGGACTAAATGCTATCTTCTCATACACCGTTATGGTTGCTGGATGTGCATGTGCAATGGAGGGAAGGCTGAAACAAACACATTGTTAGTAAAACAGTGACGAATCTAGTGATACAGTGGAACCTCCACTAACGAGTTTACTCCGTTCCATGACCTTGCTCGCAACTGGATTTGCTCGTTTGCAGAGTCAATTTTCCTCATTTAAATTAATTGAAATGGAATTAAATTGTTCCAGTGGAATTCCAGGCACCACAAAATACTTATATAATTTCCCTAATATCAACTCTACGGCTTATTTATCAATCACAATTCATCTAACATGACATAATAAACAATATTAATAACATAGAAACATGATATATACACTAGAATGAATGAAATATTACGTATGTGAGTAGTGTTCATGGAGGCGGAGGCAGCGGCCTCCGCCTCCTTGGCGGCAATGTTTTGATACACACTACCATCTTGTGGTGGCAATCTGAAATTCACTTATAGTATTATTATTATTATTATAATTACATATTATTTATTAATACGTACATATTCTTATAATAATTTATATTATATTACATATTATGTATCTAATTATTATATTACAGTCATCCTCGGTTTTCGATTTTAATCCGTTCCAGATGGATCGTAAAACCAAAATCGCGAAAACCAAAACTATTTTCCCCATAAGAAATAATGGAAATTCAATTAATCCGTTCCAGAAACCCAGAAGTTTGGAAAAAAAAATTGGGGCCTTAAAGATAGATTTACATGCACAAATGAATGAACTGAATGTGGCACTTACCTTTATTGAAGACTGATGTTGCTGGATGGGAGAGAAGGGAAGAGGGAGAGAGAAGAGACCCTAATTTTGGAAGGAATCCCTCCATAAGGACTCTAGGTACCAAGTCCTTATCCGGGGTCACTTCCTGCATGCCTGCTACACTCCTCCTGCCTGCTACACTCCTCCCTGCCTGCTACACTCCCTCCGTGCCTGCTCACTCCCTCCGTGCCTGCTACCTCCCTCCCTGCCTGCTACACTCCCTGCATACATGCTACACTCTCTACATATATGCTACACTCCTGCATACCTGTACACTCCCTGCATACCTGTTACACTCCTGCATACAACACTCCCTGCATACATGCTACACTCCTGCATACCTGCTACACTCCCTGCATACCTGTTACACTCCCTGCATACATGCTACACTCCTGCATACTGCTACACTCCCATGCATGCTACACTCCCTGCATACATGCTACACTCCCTGCATATCTGTTACACTCCCTGCATACATGCTACACTCCCTGCATACATGTACACTCCCTGCATCATGCTACACTCCTGCATACCTGCTACACTCCCTGCATACCTGTTACACTCACACTTGCATACATGCTACACTCCTGCATACCTGTTACACTCCCTGCATACATGTACACTCCCTGCATACATGCTACACTCCCTGCATACCTGTTACACTCCCTGCATCATGCTACACTCCCTGCATCTGCTACACTCCCTGCATGCATGCTACACTCCCTGCATACCTGCTACACTCCCTGCATGCATGCTACACTCCCTGCATACCATGCTACACTCCCTGCATGCCTGCTACACTCCCTGCATACACTGCTACACTCCCTGCATACCTGCTACACTCCCTGCATGCATGCTACACTCCCTGCATACATGCTACACTCCCTGCATCATGCTATCTATCTCACTCCCTGCATACCTGTACACTCCTGCATCATGCTACACTCCCTGCATACCTGCTACACTCCCTGCATACCTGCTACACTCCCTGCATACTGTTACACTCCCTGCATACATGCTACACTCCCTGCATACTGCTACACTCCCTGCATACATGCTACACTCCCTGCATACCTGCTACACTCCCTGCATACATGCTACACTCCCTGCATACATGCTACACTCCCTGCATACACATGCTACACTCCCTGCATGCATGCTACACTCCCTGCATACACTGTGCTACACTCCCTGCATGCATGCTACACTCCCTGCATGCATGCTACACTCCCTGCATACCTGCTACACCCTGCATGATGCTACACTCCCTGCATACCTGCTACACTCCCTGCATACCACCTCCCTGCATACATGCTACACTCCCTGAATACATGCTACACTCCCTGCATACATGCTACACTCCCTGCATACCTGCTACACTCCCTGCATACCTGCTACACTCCCTGCATGCTTGCTACACTCCCTGCATGCATGCTACACTCCCTGCATGCATGCTACACTCCCTGCATGCCTGCTACACTCTTAAACTCCATCGTGTTTCTCACTTTCACTATCATATTTTTCTATTATTTCTTTCTTCATTTCTACAGTGTTCCTCACTTTCTTTACCAAAGAAGTGGCACTAGGAGCTTTCTTTGGGCCCATGGTAGCTTATTTAGTAGTCACACACAATAATCAAGGCCCAAAAACAATGAATTGTTAATAAATGTTTTGTATAAACTCCTGGGGTGATGTTCACTCAAGCATAAACAATGCTAGACTGCGTGACAATGTGCGTGGGAGGTGTGTGGGTGGCGGGCCTACGGCCTTTGTATGTGCGCGGCACTGGTGGACAGGTCCCATACGGTCGGCGAAAACTAAAACAAATTTTCCCTGAAAAAAGTCGGTGAAAACCAAAATCGGCGAAAACTGGGACAAGCGAAAACCAAGGGATGACTGTATATGTACAGCGAGGAGGAGGCTGGAGGCAATGGAGATGTCCTGTCTAAGGGCAATGTGTGGTGTAAATATTATGCAGAAAATTCGGAATGTGGAAATTTGGAGAAGGTGGGGAGGTACTAAAAGTATTTGTCAGAGGGCTGAAGAGGGGTTGTTGAGGTGGTTTGGTCATTTAGAGAGAATGGATCAAAGTAGAATGACTTGGAGAGCGTATAAATCTGTAGGGGAAGGAAGGCGGGGTAGGGGTCGTCCTAGAAAAGGTTGGAGGGAAGGGGTAAAGGAGGTTTTGTGGGCGAGGGCCTTGGACTTCCAGCAAGCATGTGTGAACGTGTTAGATAGGAGTGAATGGAGACGAATGGTTTTGGGACATGATGATCTGTTGGAGTGTGAGCAGGGTAACATTTTGTGAAGGGATTCAGGGAAACCAGTTAATGGATTTAGTTGGACTTGAGTCCTGGAAATGGGAAGTACAATGCCTGCACTTTAAAGGAGGGGTCTGAGATAGTGACAGCTGGGAGGGACTATTCTCAGCTGTCATATGTGAGCTCCTCTGCAAAGACAGTGATTATGTATGAGTGGTGAAAGTGTTGAATGATGATGAAAGTATTTTCTTTTTGGGGATTTTCTTTCTTTTTGGATCACCCTGCCTCGGTGGGAGACGGCCAACTTGTTGAAAAAAAAAATCATTATTATTAGTAGTAGTAGTAGTAGTAGTAGTAGTACGTACGTATTCTTATAATAATACTCTTGCTTACCATTTGGAATTTTTATTCACACAAAATATAGAAGATTTACTGTTATGCAGACTGTAATAATTGTATAAATTATTTCAACCCATTCGTGAGTGCATAGTGGCAGGTATTGGACAGTGACGTCATTTGTTTACCCTTGAACATCGGCAAAAATCAAACATTTCAGCTAATTTGAGCTCAGTTTCAAAGTACTTTTCGTTGTGAAAGCAATCAGAATCATATCTATTTCTGTAATATATCTTCCATTCTATCAATGAGACCAAAAAAACGAGAATACAACCATAAAAACCATACGAAAATGTACCGCTAAGGGCCGGCTAAGGCTGAGAAGTGAACTCCGTTATTTACATTCAGATTTCTTTCAATTTTGGTGTACGTTAAGAAACATCATTCCATCATAAATTGCCCAAGTTTCAATAAGATAGTCCAACAAACAAATGAGATCCAATTCCCTAGATCAAGAGCCCCTCACCAGCATCAAGGAACCTCCCTTGAAGTCCGCTCGCATCTGGAAATTTCTCTCGCCTATGGAAGCAAAAAATCAACCGATCGACTGCTCAGATCTGAAAAAACTCGGATGTGGATGCGCTCGTTAGTGCAGGTTCCACTGTACAGTCATACCTCGGTTAACGATGGCGTCGGATAGCGATAAATTCGGTTAGCAATACATTTTTACGTCAAAATAGTGACTCCGTTTATGATATTTGCTTCGGTTAACGATATTCGTCCCGGACGCATCCGCGTGGCGCCCAGCTATGCGGGCACTCCAGGGAGCGTCAGTGTGCTATTGTTTACAAGCGAGAGCGACCACCACCCACTCCACCCACGCATTCATACCAGTATATTGTCATTATTCCACTGTTTTTAGTGCTTGCAACTGCTAAATAAGCTACCATGGGTCCAAGGAAAGTTCCTAGTGCTAAGCCTGTGGTAAAGAGGCTCAGAAATACAGTAGAACTGAAGAAGGAGATAATAGAAAAATATGAAAGTGGAGTGCGTATCACTGAGCTGGCCAGGCTGTATGGTAAAGCCTATTCTACCATCGCTACCATTGTGGCCAAGGGAAATACACGTAAAATCAAGGAAGCTGTTGTTGCGAAAGGTGCATTTGTGATCACAAAACAGAGCTCTGTGTCTGGCGATTCTTTAACACATCCCTGAAATGACACACCACTGTCATTGTACAGGTTGCATGAACCGTGACCTGCAACAGCATGGTTAGGGTGATATTCATCCATAAAGCCTTGCACATCAGCCCATTTGGCACAGATCTCCCTAATCCTTGAAGAAGGGACCTTCTTCCATCTCTGTTCCACCCCCTCCTCTTCTGAACCATTGTCCTGACCTCTGGTCTCTTGTTGCAAGTGCTTAAAGATGTGGAAAATTTGTTGTTGGTGTGGATCAACGAGAAACAGTTAGCAGCAGATACTATTTCGCAGGCAATAATATGTGAAAAAGCAAGGCAGTTGCATGATGATCTCGTTAAGAAAATGCCTGCAACGAGTGCTGAAGTGAGCGAATTTAAAGCCAGCAGAGGCTGGTTTAAAAAATTTAAGAATCGAAGTGGCATACATAGTGTTGTGAGGCATGGTGAGGCAGCCAGTTGTGACAAAAGTGCGGCTGAAAAATATGTGCCTGAATTCCAGGGGTACATAGAGGCTGAACAATTCCTTCCCCAACAAGTGTTTAATTGTGATGAAACAGGCCTGTTTTGGAAGAAAATGCCCAACAGGACCTTCATTACTCAGGAGGAAAAGGCACAGCCAGGACATATGCCTATGAAAGACAGGCTAACTTTGATCTTTGTGCTAATGCCAGTGGTGATTGCAAAGTGAAGCCTTTACTGGTGTATCTTTTTGAAAATCCCTGAGTGTTTGGCAGATGTGGTATCACTAAGTCTAACTTGTGTGTGATGTGGAAGTCTAACAAAAAGGCATGGGTCACAAAGGACATTTTCTTAGTGGTTCAATGGCGTGTTTGGCCCCAGTGTGAAGAAATATCTCCGGGAAAATAATTTGCCACTTAAGTGCCTCCTGATAATGGACAATGCTCCTTGTCATCCTCCAAACTTGGTAGAGAAAATTGTGGATGACTTTAAATTCATCAAAGTGAAGTTCTTGCCCCCTAATACCACTCCTCTCCTCCAGCCCATGGACCAACAGGTCATTTCCAACTTTAAAAAACTCTACATCAAAGCAATGTTTCAAAAGTGATTTGATGTGACCACAGACATGAATATAACCCTAAGAGACTTTTGGAAAAACCATTTCCATATCCTGCGTTGTGTACACCTTATAGGTAAGGCTTGGGAGGGAGTGACTACCAGGACTTTGAACTCTGCCTGGAGAAAATTGTGGCCAGACTGTGTCCTAGAGAGGGATTTTGAAGGTTTTGGGGCTGAGCCTCAGAACCCTGAGCCTGAGTCTGAGCCTGTTGTGGAAGAAATTGTGGAACTGGGCAAGTCCATGGGGTTGGAGGTGAGTGGTGAGGATGTGGAACAGTTGGTGGAGGAGCACAAGGAAGAGCTAACCAATGAAGATCTGCAAGAGCTTCAACAGCAACTGCAACAAGAGACCAGAGGTCAGGACAATGGTTCAGAGGAGGAGGAGGTGGAACAGAGATGGAAGAAGGTGCCTTCTTCAAGGATTAGGGAGATCTGTGCCAAATGGACTGATGTGCAAGGCTTTATGGATGAATATCACCCTAACCATGCTGTTGCAGGCCGTGCTGGCAACCTGTACAATGACAGTGGTGTGTCATTTCAGGGATGTGTTAAAGAATCGCCAGACACAGAGCTCCCTGGACAGATTTTTGGTTAGAGAGGGGTCCAGTGACTCTCAACCTGGTCCTAGTGGCATTAAAAGAAAAGGCCAGTAACCCCAGAAAAGAACTTGTCACCTGCAGTGTTAATGGAAGGGGATTCCCCTTCCAAACACTACCATACTATACTCCATCCTTTCCCCTCCTCCCGTCCTCCACACATCAACAACTCTTCAATAAATGTAAGTGACATGTTATTGTACTATATTTACATGTATTTCTTTAATGTTCATTAAATTGTGTATTATTTAATGTCAAAAAGTTCTAAAAAATATTTTATTTTACTACTTTTGGAAATCTGGAACGGATTAATTTTATTTCCATTTTTTCTTTTGGGGAAAATTGATTTGGATAACGATTGATTCGGTTACAGATATGCCCTCTCTGACGGATTAGTATCGTTAACCGAGGTACGACTATATTTATATTACAGGCTGTAGCACAAGTTTCAGTCAGTTTTCTTTTAGGGAGGTGCCTTGATGCTGGTAAGGGGCACTTGAAACAAGGAAATTGGACCTCCTCTTTCCTTAGATCAAGCCTGATTATCCCCCACTCCTCTCATTTCTTAAGCACTCTGGCTTACAGGTCACACCAGAGAGGACAAGTCATGAAACCTGGCCTAACATGTTTAAAGCAGAAATACAGATCTAATTTTAGTCCTTTTAATATATTAATGTATAAGTTTTCCTTTTGATTAACAGATTGGGTTTTTGTTTTATTCATTTATTGCGGGATAATCATGTAAACCATGTGCGTTTTATATTTCAGGTCCAGAATGACATCCAGTGATGGAAATAGTATTGGAAATGAAGTTTATCGAATAGTGTTTCCAGAAGATAGATCAGAAACTCCACCACTCTTTGGTGACTGCTATAACTTTTTCTTAGAGGGAGCTGTGGATTGCCCAGAATTTCTTGTACATCCTCCTACTCTTGAAAAGTATGTTGTCAGAACCATAATGTACTCAGTTACCTTCATGTTTTCTTTTCTTGCATATTTTGCAAAGGAACATATTTGCCCATTAGTTTACATTTATTTATTTTTTATATATAAAGCAAGAGCCATGACCAAATGCATTTGTTTTGTATTTCAAAGAAATCAGTGATATGGTATTCGCAGTGATGTTGTTTTAAGTATTCACTCATCTTCCAATAGCAGTCTTCCACTCTTCCCATTAATTCAAATTTGTCTTTTCTGTTTTTTATTTAACCCTTATGTTTCTCATGCTTATAGATCCTTTTCACCACTAAGTTGACTATTGGTTCATCTTGAAATATAAAAGCTTATTCTAATCTGAGCATTAACTTATAAGAAAAAATTATTTAAATTCATAACCCATTACATTTTTGCATAACTAACACACATCATTCATGAGTGTTAAAAAAAATACTAATAATCTTTATTTCTGCAAGTACAATCTGCAACTATTACAGACTTAGCTGACATCATTGGCATACTATTGTATATAGAAACCCCCTCTTTATGCACGGTATTTCAGGCAACTTAAGTTAATCTTGTCCCCCAGGCTGAAACCCACAACAGTTGTTTATCACTGTATGCATATCGTATCTCCAATCTATAATTGCATCTCAAAACAAAATTCCTGTATGAGGGAAAATCTTAACTCCAAATTATTGTAACTCCAGGAACCACTGCATATATGACTTCTCAGGAGGAATACAAAACTACTGAATATAAAATATCAGGATGATGCAAAGATTATACATGTACGTAATAAGCATCAGTGTTCCTCTGGCAAGACAGTGATAGAGTGAATTATGGTGAAAGTGTTTCTTTTTGAGGTCACCTTAACTCAGTGGGAGACAGCTAGTGCGTTAAAAAAAAGTAATTAAATGACTGTATACAAGAGGACTGAAAAATTGAGCATGGGAGTGATAGATGCATGATGGAATATAATGCTGTAGAACATTCAACATAAAGTGTGTGATGAAGTTATAAAAGCATCAGTCACAGACCTAGGGGGTCATTGTTGCTATAATACCATAAGGTTTTGACTCATGACATTCCAACTTATGTTCCACATTTAGGACATTGACACTTTTGAGCCAGTCACTTACTTATGAGTACTTGACTTGCTCTTAAGATTTTCTTAAGGATGAATTATAAATATTTTTTCTCAGTCACTTATTTACTTTATTCATTCATATTTTGTGTATGTTTTTTTTATGCATGTATAATGAGCTGCATGAAAACCTTTACTAACAGTTGATTTGATTAAATTTGACATCCAAGCAAAAAGTCATCTGCTTATCAAAGTTTCCATATGGTTTTGGGGAAGCCATTTTCTTAACAGAATTGTGCTGTTGCCAACATGATCAGTATAAAATAAACATTTAATAAACTTCTTCTTTCAACAAACCGGCCGTATCCCACCTAGGCGGGGTGACCCAAAAAGAAAAACAAAAGATTCTCTTTTTAACTTTAGTAATGTATACAGGAGAAGGGGTTACTAGTCCCTTGCTCCCGGCATTTTAGTTGCCTCTTACGACATGCATGGCTTACAGAGGAAGAATTTTGTTCCACTTTCCCATAGAGATAAGAGGAAATAAACAAGAACTAGTAAGAAAATGGAAGAAAACCCAGAGTGGTGTGTATATATATATATGCTTGTACATGCATGTGTAGTGTGACCCAAGTGTAAGTAGAAGTAGCAAGACGTACCTGAAATCTTGCATGTTTATGAGACAGAAAAAAGACACCAGCAATCCTACCATCATGTAAAACAATTACAGGCTTTCGTTTTACATTCGCTAGGCAGGATGGTAGTACCTCCCTGGGCAATTGCTGTCTACCAACCTGTGAAGAAAGATGTTATTGTACAATTTTCTTTTGCTATTAAGAGCAAATTTCTTTTTAGGTCACTTTATAATTTGGTTTATAAAAACTTCCTTTGACACATACGAACTTTATCTCTGATTTTCAATGTGAGTTTGTAAAACATTTTATTTAAGAAAATCTTCAAAATATTTAGGATATAGTTCTTTCTTTATTGTTTCTGTTCAATTTAAATTTAACTCTTGTGTGAGATAAGGGAAAATTAATGTTGCATTCCTGAATGCTAAGTTAACAAGTCAGAAGCAAGACCAAGAAAATGTTCTAACCTTTCATACATGATTGTATTTTATAAAACATTTTTTCAGTGTCAGACTTCATGAAGATTAGTTTTTAAATGAACTTTATTAGATCAGTGAGCTTGTTTGTAGATTGATTGGAAGGAGTGTCCACATGTATTAACTTCTGTAGGAACTGTGATCCTTAGGACCATTAACAGATAAGGAAATATTAATTACAGTCATCATCAAGCACATGATGCATATTCTGTTACATCCCTGTCAAGATTATAGTTCATAACTCTTAGAATGTAAAACCTGCTCAACAAGACCCCTGGACACTGGTGTACCACAGGAAGCATTCTTGGGCCCCCTCCTTTTCCTATTATACATCAACGATCTTCCAAGTGTATCACAACAACTTACACCTGTTCTCTTTGCTGATTACATGACTTTTGTCATCTTCCACCCTAATCTACCCTCACTCAACACTATTGTTAATGAAGAGCTCGCAAAAATAGCAACCTGGATGACTGTCAATAAACTTACACTTAATATAGACAAACACCTACATTATGTTTGGGAGTAGAGCAAGTGAGGTCCAACTAAACATTATGCTTAACAACATCTTTATTGCTAAACATTATGAGGGAAAATTCCTGGGTCTGTACCTTGACAGCAACCTGAAATTCAATACCCATATCCAACACATAACAAAAAGTATCTAAAACAGTTGGCATCCTCTCAAAGATATGTTACTATGTACCACAAACAGCACTACTTACACTATACTATTCACTGATCTATACCTACCTCACCTATGCTATTTGTGCCTGGGGTTCCACAACGCCAAATCACCTAAAGCCAATAATCCCAACCTGAAGCTTGCAGTGTGAATCATCACCCAATCCACTGCTAGACAACACACCTCCCCACTCTTCAAAGGCCTACTCGTACTACTGTGCAACCTACATTTACAGAACAATCAATTCTAATATAAATCCTTACCTGAAGTGCTTTCTTGACAGTTGCAATGGGACCCATTGACATAATACTAGGCACAAAAATCTGTGACATTCCCTGTGTCAAGCTAAATCTTAAAAGGGCCCAAAATCTGAAACTTTTCTTTCTTCTTTCAACAAACCATCTGTATCCCACCAAAGCAGAGTGGCCCAAAAAGAAAAATGAAAGTATCTTTTTTTAAATTTAGTAATTTATACGGGACAAGGAGTTACTAGACCCTTGCTCCCGGCATTTTAGTTGCCTCTTACGACACACATGGCTTACAGAGGAAGAATTCTGTTCCACTTACCCATGGAGATAAGAGGAAAGAAACAAAAACAAGAACTAGTAAGAAAATAGAAGAAAACTCAGAGAGGTGTGTATATACGTACAGTGGACCCTCGAGTTTCATGATTAATCCGTTCCAGAGAGTCTGCTGAAGGGCTGAAATTTATGAATGGTGAAACAATTTTCCCCATAAATAATGTAAATCCAATTAATCCATTCCAAACACCCAAAAGTATTAAAAAAAAATTTTTTTAGCTTACATATAGATTTACATACAGAAAATAATGAGACATCAAGTATAAAACAATAATAACATGACACTTACCTTTATTGAAGACTGTTCTTGGTGTATGGAAGACAGGAGGAGAGGAGAGGATGGAGAATTTCCTAGTGTTTGGAAGGGAAATCCCCTTCCATAAAGACTTCAGGTAACAAGTCCTTTTCTGGGGTTACTTCCCTTCTTTGTTTTTTAATGCCACTAGGACCAGCTTGAGAGTCACAGGACCCCTGTCGCTCAAAAAATTGTTCCAGAGTGCTCTGTGTTTGGCGTCTCTTTAAAATTTGCCTAAAATGGGACAAGGCATTGTCATTGAACATGTCGCAGACACGGCCTACAATAGCTTTGTTAGGGTGATGTTCCTCCACAAACGTTTGCACATCACTCCACTTTGAACAAATGTCATTAATCTTTGAAGAAGGCACCTTCCGTCTCTCTTCCTCCTCCTGTGAAGCAATTTCCTCAGCTGTGGTCTGTTGCTGTTGCAGTTGAAGCTCTTGCAGCTCTTCAGTGGTTAGCTCTTCACTGTGGTCCTCCACCAACTCTTCCACATCCTCGCCACTCACATCCAACCCCATGGAATTCCCCAATGCCACAATTGATTGCACAACTGGCATAGGGTCAACAGGGTCAGCCTCAAACCCTTCAAAATCTTTGTCGAGGATCCAATCTGACCACAATTTTCTCCAAGCAGAGTTCAAAGTCCTGGAAATCACTCCCTCCCAAGCCTTACCTATAAGGTTTAAGCAATGGAGGATACTGAAGTGATCTTTCCAGAACTCTCTTAGGGTCAGTTGAGTGTCTGAGGTTATGTCAAAGCACCTTTGAAACATTGCTTTGGTGTAGAGTTTTTTGAAGTTTGAAATGACCTGCTGGTCCATGGGTTGGATGAGAGGAGTGGTATTGGGTTGCAAGAACTTCACTTTGATGAAACTACTAAACTCCTCCACCATTTGGTCATCCAAGTCTGGAGGATGAGCAGGAGCATTGTCCATTACCAGGAGGCACTTTAGTGGCAATTTCTTTTCCAGGAGGTATTTCTTCACACTCGGGCCAAATACTTCATTAACCAATCAAAGAAAATTTCCCTCGTGACCCATGCCTTACTGTTAGCCTTCCACATCACACACAATTTACTCTTGGCGACACTGCTTTTCTTGAATACTCTGGGATTTTCAGAGTGATACACCAGTAAAGGCTTCACTTTGAAATCCCCACTAGCATTAGCACAGAACAAAAGAGTAAGCCTGTCTTTCATAGGCTTGTGTCCTGGCAGTGCCTTTTCCTCCTGCGTAATTAGGTCCTCTTTGGCATTTTCTTCCAAAAGAGACCTGTTTCTTCACAATTGAACACTTGTTGGGGGAGAAATCCTTCAGCCTCTACATAATCTTTAAATTCCTGAACGAATTTTTCAGCTGCATATTTGTCAGAACTTGCAACCTTACCATGCCTTACAACACTGTGTATGCCACTACGCTTCTTAACCCTTTGGGGGTTTCGGTCGTATTAGTACGGCTTACGCGCTGGGGTTTTCCACGTACAGTGGACCCCCGGGTAACAAAATTAATCCGTTCCAGGAGCTATTTCTCAACCCGAACCTTTCGTAATCCGAACCCTTATTTCCCATAAGAAATAATGTAAATACAATTAATCCGTTCCACAATTTTTTTTTTTTTTTTTTTTTTCAAACAAGTCGGCCGTCTTCCACCGAGGCAGGGTGACCCAAAAAGAAAGAAAATCCCCAAAAAGAAAATACTTTCATCATCATTCAACACTATCACCACACACATACATAATCACTGTCTTTGCAGAGGAGCTCAGATACGACAGCTGAGAATTGTCCCTCCCAGCTGTCACTATCTCAGACCCCTCCTATAAAGTGCAGGCATTGTACTTCCCATTTCCAGGACTCAAGTCCAACTAAATCAATTAACTGGTTTCCCTGAATCCCTTCACACAATGTTACCCTGCTCACACTCCAACAGATAGTCATGTCCCAAAAACCATTCGTCTCCATTCACTCCTATCTAACACGCTCACACATGCTTGCTGGAAGTCCAAGCCCCTCGCCCACAATACCTTCTTTACCCCTTCCCTCCAACCTTTTCTAGGACGACCCCTACCCCGCCTTCCTTCCCCTACAGATTTATACGCTCTCCAAGTCATGCTACTTTGATCCATTCTCTCTAAATGACCAAACCACCTCAACAACCCCTCTTCAGCCCTCTGACAAATAGTTTTAGTAACTCCACACCTCCTAATTTCCACATTCCGAATTTTCTGCATAATATTTACACCACACATTGCCCTTAGACAGGACATCTCCACTGCCTTCAGCCTCCTCCTCGCTGCAGCATTTGCAACCCATGCTTCACACCCATATAAGAGTGTTGGTACGACTATACTTTCGTACATTCCCTTCTTTGCCCCCATGGATAACGTTTTTTGTCTCCACAGATACCTCAATGCACCACTCACCTTTTTTCCTTCATCAATTCTATGGTTAACCTCATCCTTCATAAACCCATCCGCTGACACGTCAACTCCCAAATATCTGAAAACATTTACTTCTTCCATAATCCCTCTCTCCAATGTGATATCCAATTTTTCTTTATTTAAATCGTTTGATACCCGCATCACCTTACTCTTATCTATGTTCACTTTTAACTTTCTACCTTTACACACTCTCCCACAAAAAAATAAAAATATTTAACACAAAATACTATAATATAAATAACATTTACTGTACTTACCTTTATTGAAGAGACTTGCCGGCTTCTGGAAGATAGGGTGGATGACAGGGGCAGGGTGTTAGTTTTTGGAAGGGGACTCCCCCTCCAAAAGAACTTCAGGTAACAAGTCCCTCTCTGGGGTTACTTCCCTTCTTGGTCTTTTAATGCCACTAGGACCAGCTTGAGAGTCACTAGAACTTTTCTTAGAAAAATAACTGTCCAGAGTCCTCTGTTTCTGGCAACTCTTTAATACTTTCCTGAAGTGCAACATGGCTCTGTCACTGAAGTGGTTGCACAGAAGGCTCATTTCAGCTTGCTCAGGGTGGTGTCTTTCAACAAATGTCTGCAACCTACTCCACATAGAACACATTTCCTTAATCTCTGAAGAAGGCACCTCATCCTCTCTCTCCCTCCTCCTGTGAAGCAATAACCTCAGCTGTGGTCTGTTGCTGTTCCAGATGAAGCTCTTGCAGCTCTTCAGTTGTTAGCTTTATCCTGTGCTCCTCCACCAACTCTTCCACATCCTCACCACTCACCTCCAACCCCAGGCTGTTCCCCAATGCCACAGTATCTTCCACAACAGGAACAGGGTCGTCAAGGTCAGCCTCAAATCCTCAAAATCCCTCTTTTCAACACAATCTGGCCAAAGTGGTCTCCAAGCAGAGTTCAAAGTCCTGGAAGTCACATCCTCCCAAGCCTTACCTATAAGGCCTAGGCAATGCACGGTATTTAAGTGATCTTTCCAGAACTCTCTTAGGGTCAATGCAGAGTCATTGGTCATATTAAAGCACCTCTGAAACACTGCTTTGGTGTACAGTTTCTTGAAGTTTGCAATGACCTGCTGGTCCATGGGCTGGATGAGAGGAGTGGTGTTAGGAGGCAAGAACTTCACTCTGATGAAAATGAAGTTGTCAGGCAACAACTCTTCCAAGTTGTGAGGATGAGCAGGAGCATTGTCCAGTACCAGGAGGCACTGGAGTCCCAATTTTTCCAGGAGGTATTTCTTCACACTAGGGCCAAATAATCCAGTCAACCATTCCTTGAAAATCTCCGTAGTGACCCATGCCTTGGTGTTAGCCTTCCAATGCACACACAATTTATTCTTGTCAACACTGTGTTTCTTGAAGGGTCTGGGATTTTCTGAGTGATACACCAGTAAAGGCTTCACTTTAAAATCACCACTGGCATTGGCACACATCATAAGAGTTAGCCTGTCTTTCATAGGCTTGTGTCCTGGCTGTGCCTTTTCCTCCTGAGTTATGAAGGTCCTGTTGGGCATTTTTTTCCAAAACAGGCCTGTTTCATCACAAACACTTCTTGGGGGAGGAATTCTTCAGCCTCTACGAACCCCTTAAATTCACTCACAAACTTTTCAGCTGCACGTTTGTCTGAGTTGGCGGCCTCACCATGCCTCACAACACTGTGTATGCCACTACGTTTCTTAAACCTGTCAAACCAGCCTTTGCTGGCTTTAAAATCACTCGCATCAGCACTGGTTCCAGGTATTGTCTTGACAAGATCTGCGTGCAACTGCCTTGCCTTTTCACAAATTATCGCCATGGAAACACTATCACCCGCTATCTGTTTTTCGTTTATCCACACCACCAACAACTTCTCAACCTCATCCACTGTTTTTTATCTTTTTTTGGCAAACATGTTAACACCTTATGTAACATCAGCTTCCTTAAGTTCTTTTCTCTTTGCCAGGATAGAGGTGATAGTAGATTTGTTTTTGTTGTACATCCTGGCAAGCTCCCCCACACGTACGCCACTCATATTTTTCAACTATTTCCTTCTTCAGTTCGATGGTGTTCCTCACTTTCTTAGCCACAGGAAGCTTTTTGGACCCATGGTGACTTATATTTCACAGTGACAAGCACTAGAAACAATAAAATTATTGTGAAATGCTTGAATGAGCACGCTGGGTAAAATTCACTCAAAGGTAAATAACACAAGACTGGCTCATGACGCCTGCGAGGCGTGCAAGCGCGGGGCAGGCGGACAGGTCTGGGACGCGAGCCGATAATCGGGAAAAAGGCCAATAATCGGGCAAAAATTGGGCCGAAAAAAGCGATCGATAATCGAGCCAGCCGATAATCAGACCGACCGATTTCCGGGGGTCCACTGTACATGTATGTGTAGTGTGACCTAAGTGTATGTAGAAGCAAGACGTACCTGAAATTTTGCATATTTATGAGACAGAGAAAAGACACCAGCATTCCTACCATCATGTAAAAGAATTATTGGCTTCCGTTTCACACTCAGTCAGGACGATAGTACCTCCCTGGGTGGTTGCCGTCTACCAACCTACTACCTAGAAAATCTGGAAAAACTGCCAGAAATCTCCAGAACCACTGGTTCAGCTAGCATTTTTAAAACTACAATTAAAAAACACCTTATCTCCTTAACCTATCCCAGCCCATTATAAGTACAGATGTAAAAAATATACAGTGGTCCCTCCGTTTTCGTGTATCTCTGTTTTCGTGTGTTTCCGTTTTCATGCAGTTTTTTCGGGGAAAATTTACCTCTGTTTTCGTGTGATTCCCTCCGTTTTCATGCTTGGTCCGGAACCCTGTCCAGTGCCCAGCGCACATACAAAGCTCGCAAGCCCGCCTCCCACGCACATTCTCAGGCAGTGTAGCATTGTTTCTGGTTGAGTGAACATTATCCTGCGAGTTCATACAAAACATTTCTTAACAATCCTTTGTTTTTGGCCCTTGATTATTGTGTGTGACTGCTAAATAAGCCACCACGGGCCCAAAGAAAGCTCCTGGTGTCAGTCCTTTGGTAAAGAAAGTGAGGAACACCATAGAATTAAAGAAAGAAATCGTAGCAAAGTGGTGAGAGGCAGTGGTGATGAAAGGCAGTGGTGGTGAGAGGCAGTGGTGATGAGAGGCAGTGGTGGTGAGAGGCAGTGGTGATGGGAGGCAGTGGTGGTGAGAGGCAGTGGTGGTGAGAGGCAGTGGTGGTGAGAGGCAGTGGTGGTGAGAGGCAGTGGTGATGAGAGGCAGTGGTGGTGAGAGGCAGTGGTAATGAGAGGCAGTGGTGGTAAGAGGCAGTCTTAATGTAGAGTGAGAGGTGAGTAAACAAGATTAAAAGAATAAACGAGAGAGAATGAGAGTGTAAAAGTTTCGTGAGTTTTGTCAACAAACCAGTTGTTGTTGTTGCTGTTGTTACCAGCCAGCCTGGACAGGAATGATTTCTGTTCACTCCTTGAAGCGACTGGAAAGAAGCGGTGGTAGAGGCGGTGATGAGAGGCAGTGGTGGTGAGAGGCAGTGGTGGTGAGAGGCAGTGGTGATGAGAGACAGTGGTGGTGAGAGGCAGTGGTGATGAGAGGCAGTGGTGGTGAGAGGCAGTGGTGGTAAGAGGCAGTCTTAATGTAGAGTGAGAGGTGAGTAAACAAGATTAAATGAATAAACGAGAGAGAATGAGAGTGTAGAAGTTTCGGGAGTTTTGTAAACAAACCAGTTGTTGTTGTTGCTGCTGTTACCAGCCAGCCTGGACAGGAATGATTTCTGTTCACTCCTTGAAGCGACTGGAAAGAAGTGATCTAATGCAGTTAGCATTACAAACTGTTTTCTCTTATACTAATGCATCTGAAGGAGGAAAGAATAGGAAGATGTTTTCATAGCTGGACCGAGTATGCCCGCCACCACATTCGTAATGACACACATATTTTATTCATTCTAGAGTGTATATCAGGTTTTTATGTTATTTATATTGTTTATTATGTCATATTAGATGAATTGTGATAGATAAATAAGCCGTAGAGCTGATATTAGTGTCAAATTGAAGCATTTTGTCCTGCCTCCAAACAATAAACTCGCCTCCCTCTCTCCTCCTCTCCATCTTCCATACACCAATAAAAGTAAGTGTGATGTTAAATGTTCATTTATACATATTATTAGTGCTTTATATTTATTTGTTATTCTTTTCTGTATGTAAATCTATATTTAATCTCTAAAAAATTCTTTTTTGTTAATACTCTTGGGTGTCTGAAACGGATTAATTGAATTTACATTATTTCTTATGGGGAAAATGGCTTCAGTTTTCGTTGATTTCAGTTTTAGTCGATCCCTCTGGAATGGATTAAGCACGAAAATTTAGGGACCACTGTACATGAATTTGCTCAATATCATGAACATAGGTAAAACATTATAATCAATATTCAGTGGACCCTCGGTCATCGGTCGTAATCCGTTCCAGAAGCTCGGCCTAAGACCGAAATGGCCTATAACCGAAATAATATTTCCCATAAGAATTAATGTAAATACAATTAATCTGTTCCAGACAAAAATATCAACAATTTTTTTTTTTTTTAAGATTAACTATACTAGTTTTACATACACAAAATAATGAGAACTAAATAAAATGAACATTTAAATCACTATTACATACCTTTATTGGAGACAGAACAAAATACTCCTTCAATATGATGCAAATATCAACTCTATACGGCTTATTTATCTATCACAATTCATCTAATATGACATAATAAACAATATTAATAACATAGAAACATGACATATACTCTAGAATGAATAAAACATATCATTACGAATGTCACAAGTGGTGTTGTGTTGTTTGTTGTTGGGTGTATAAGCGCCACCGAAAGATAAGCCTTACATAGTGGTAGTGAAGGCGGCCCAGCAGAGGTGGCAGTGTTGTCACTCGCCCTATATATGTACCTCAAACAACAATGGAGGAGTTAAGTTCCGTGTCGTCATTTTTCTATCGCTTAATAGCTTAACTTACTTGCCCTCTTCAAGGGTGGCTCCTTGCTATGGTGAAGAGGCTCTTGGTCTGAGGAATTGCACCTCTTGGTCTTCTTCCTCAGACCGAACCTAATTACCCCCCAATCCCCCCTCCCTTTTCCCATTTTCCCCATCCTCCCTTTTCCCTTTCCTCCTCCTCTTCATTACTCCCTTATTTCCTTCCCATTTTTACCCTGGGAGCTTCCCTCCACAGGCATTCTAGTTCCTAGGTAGTGGGAACAGTACCGTGGTCCATCCCATTCCATTGAGGTTCTTGGCAGTGGTGTAGTTTGCCGTGGAATCTGGATCGCCTGGGGATGTCCCGATCCTTCTCTGGTCTCCTGGGGGTGGCTTTGGGTATCTTTCGGGCGACGGGCGTATCTCTGGAGACCACCTTTCAGATTCCAGGGGTGGTGGCCGAAGGAGGTATGCTTTGTGGCGGATATCCGGCCGCCCTCTCTTTTGTCCGCCAAGGTGGCTCGGGGGATGTGAGGTTGCTATCCCGGATTGTTGGTTTACTGGCATGAAGGGTAGGGTATGGCACGGGTTCCATGCAGCATCTGCACTACTTTCGGTGTTGAGGTCCTTTTGGGCACGGAGGGGGATTTACGCCCCTTTCATTCCTCCTAGGAGCTATTCCTCCACGTTCCCCTCTTTTTTTATTCTTTTTTTTTTATTTTTATTTTCTTTTCTTTCTATTTTTTATTAAAAACAAAAAGAAAGAAGTAACCTAACCATGGATGCCCTAATCCGTGAACCTACCCCCGGGCCCCTTCTGGATACTGCACCTAGTTCTGACCCTCCCTCGCCCACGGACAACTCTTCGGACACCTCTAATACCCCTGTACCTCTTGCTGGTGCCGGTTCGTCACCTGCTTCAGGTTCTGGGGTTCCGACTAGCCCTTTTGACACATCTGACCTTCACTTTTCTCTGACCTTGATTCCGGCTTCTCCCTCAACGGTGCGGCAATTTTCGGATTGCTCTCCTGTCACATGTTAGACCACCTCCGATCCCACACCCAAACAATCTAGACCCTTACATGTCGATTCGACACTTCCTTCTCGTTCATCTCAGAAACGACCAGCTCGTCACGCACTCCCCCTAAATACTTTGTTTCACACTGCTCAATGGACAAAGTTTTTTACTCTATGACCGACTTCTCCTAATAAGTATTGGTAAGCCTCTGCTACGCCATGTTGGTAAAGATATCTCATTTCACGCTCTCAAGAGCGGCACTCGCATCATCACAGTCCAGAATGCTGGCCAAGCTCGCGATCTTTCTCTTCTTACGACCATAGATACTATTCCTATCACTATTGAC
>WNWK01006694.1:46536-60805 GCA_009830355.1 Cherax destructor | reverse complement strand
TCGCACCCTTGGCAACAACGCTGGTCTGACCTGCTAAATAACAAACTTCATTCTATTAAACCAAGTATAGGTTTCTGGCCTTCTTCTTGTCACCAATGTCGAGGTTGGGAGACTACACTCTCCCGTCTTCGCATTGGCCACACTCGTCTTACACACGGGTATCTCATGGAGAGGCTCCTTGCCCCTCTCTGTGAGCATTGTCAGGTTCCAGTGTCTGTTTGACATATTCTGTTGGACTGTCCACTTTATCAACGAGCACGCAGAATTTACCTACAACGGCGTCTTCGCTCTGCGGCCCTTTCTTTACCTTCCCTTCTTGCTGATGGACCCTCCTTTAATCCTGACTCTCTCGTTGACTTTTTGACAGAAACTGACTTACTACACAAACTCTGAAGATTATACCTCTAGCACCTCCCTCATTCCCTACCCTCTATCCCAGCACTATCAACTGTTCTGCTGCACTCTATACCCTACTAATCATCCATCTCCCGCTTACAACCTATTCCCCCTGCATCCTTTCCTGCCCTGCCGTGCTGTATAACCCTTGTGGTTTAGTGCTTCTTTTGATTATAATAATAATAATATTGCCTTATTAATCTTAAGTTAGTCTTACGTTTTCCCGAAATGCTTTGCACATGAAGTGACTTTTGACATGTGCACCCAATTGTTTTACTCCTTTGTACAAACATGTATCATGCTGAAATAGTTTTATTCTAATTCTCTTCTTAAAGCAAGAAATTTGTGAAGGGCCATTTTCTTACTTCATGTGACACTGTATAATCTTCTTGTGGGTACCACACTGTGTACATTTTTGCAGTATTATATCTTCAGTTTTATAATTTTGTGTTTTTTATATCTAAAACATGAAACATGGCAAGACATAAACCACGTGCATCTCCTTGATAATTTTATGTTGAGAAATGTTGATGGCTCTTGATATAAATTAAAATCACCCATTAAGATCTTTTAAGGTTAATGACTCTTGTAAATGTATTCTTGCAGTGGAACTTTTATAAACTTATGTAAGTATTGTAAATGCATTGTATTGGTAGAGTGTAAATGATGAAAGTCTTGTGACATTCTGTATATAATATGTTGTGTATTTTTTCATAGATTGGCTAAAAAGTGGGGTCTCGAGCAGCTATGGAGTCGGGATTTTGCTACTGTATTTAATGATGCTTTAAAGGATCAAGAATGTCAGCATTTGCTTTCTGTTATGAAAGCTCTTGAGGTATGTTTATGATTTTTTTAACACATTGGTTGTTTGACACACCAAGACAGGATAATTCAAAGAAGGAAAACACACTTGCCATCATTCATTTCCTAGTTTTTTTACAAGAAGTGTATAGACATACCATTCCATATGATCCATTGAACCGTAACATTTCCACCCATCCTTCGCAGTATCCACAGGGGAAACGTTCGAAGGACCTGCCAGATACCAAAACTGCGGATAGTAGTGAATGATACAGTGGACCCCCGAGTTTCGGTCATAATTCATTCCAGAAGGCTGTTCAAGTGCCATTACTGAACGAATTTGTTCAGTTAAGGAAAAATGTAAATTAGATTAGTCCTTTCAGACCCCCAAAAATACACATACAAAAGCACTTACAATATATTAACCCTTTGGGGGTCGACAGGCCTTCTCAGGAAAGTGTTCCTGGGGTCGAAATTTTTTTGGAAAAAAAAAAAATAATTTTTTCTTATGAAATGATAGAGAATCTTTTTCAGATCATAACGCCACCAAAATTATGAAATTTGATCGAAAACTAACGGAATTATGCTTTCGCGAAGTTAGCGGTAGCCATGACACTTACGCATCGGCGATTTTGCCCACTTTGAGCCCTATTTTCGACAAATTCCAATGTGTCAGTCTCCTAAAATTATAGCTATTTCGCTAGAACTCCATTTCTTCTATCGATTGCGTACAAGAAACCGCCTATTTACCAATTTCATCTACCCAAAATAGTGGTCAGAAAATGGAAATTTTCCAATTTCACACAAATTTCAAACGATGCCAATTTCAAAATAGGGTCCAGAATAAACAAGGCAGACATTCCTGGCACTAAAATAACATGTTCTCTGTTCATTAGTCACGTCTCCAGGCCCCTGTTCCATTACTTTTGCTTTTCATTTTGAATTTTTATTCTCACAAAAAATAGAAGATTTACTGTTATGTATATAGCTGCATCATTGTAAAAATGGTATAAATAATATCAGAGCACTTGTGCATGAATATAAGACTCGCCAGTGTATGTGTATTGGAGGCATGGTGTGATTTGTTTACTCTTGAACATCGTCAAAAATCGAACATTTTCTCTACTTTGAGCTCAATTTCAAGGTACTTGTCATTGTCATACCAATCAAAATCATCTCTATTTCTGTAATATATCTTCCATTCTATCAAATGAGACCAAGAAAACGAGAATACATCAATAAAAACTATACGAAAATCGACTGCAAAGTCGCTGTTTTAATCGAAAAAAACGGTCAGAGTTTTTTTTCTCTCATTATGCAGTGTGTACTGCAGGATTTTTTTTATACTGCGCACACTGACCACACAGACCCATTCTTTCATATGTATGCCTACCAGACGTTTTCTGCTTAAAGTGAGGCCGCTAGAATTTGGGCGTACTAGTACGGCACCAACCCCTGCTCGTAAAACGTACTAGTACGGCACCGACCCCCAAAGGGTTAAACTTACATAATTGTTCGATTTCCGAGGTGACCGAAACTCGGGGGTCCACTGTACAGTGGTCCCTCGGTTTTCGTGTTTAATCCGTTCCAGAGGGAGGCACTAAAACTGAAACACACGAAAACTGAAACCATTTTCCCCATAAGAAATAATGGAAATTCAATTAATCCGTTTCACACCTAGGAGTATTAACAAAAAATAATTTTTTAGAGATTAAATATAGATTTACATACAGAAAAGAATAACAAATAAATATAAAGCACTAATAACATGTATAAATGAACATTTAACATCACACTTACTTTTATTGGCGACTCTTGTTGGTGTATGGAAGATGGAGAGGAGAGAGGGAGGCGAGTTTATTGTTGGGAGGAAGGACAAAATGCTTCAATTTGACACTAATATCAGCTCTACGGCTTATTTATCTATCACAATTCATCTAATATGACATAATAAACAATATAAATAACATAAAAATGTGATATACACTCTAGAATGAATAAAATATGTGTCTCATTACGAATGTGGTGGCGGGCATACTCGGTCCAGCTATGAAAACATCTTCCTATTCTTTCCTCCTTCAGATGCATTAGTATAAGAGAAAACGGAGTTTGTAATGCTAACTGCATTAGATCACTTATTTCCAGTCGCTTCAAGGTGTGAACAGAAATCATTCCTGTCCAGGCTGGCTGGTAACAACAACAACAGCAGCAGCAACAACAACAACAACTGGTTTGTTGACAAAACTACCGAAACTTCTACACTCTCATTCTCTCTCGTTTATTCATTTAATCTTGTTTACTCACCTCTCACTCTACATTAAGACTGCCTCTTACCACCACTGCCTCTCACCACCACTGCCTCTCACCACCACTGCCTCTCACCACCACTGCCTCTCACCACCACTGCCTCTCATCACCACTGTCTCACCACCACTGCCTCTCACCACCACTGCCTCTCACCACCACTGCCTCTCACCACCACTGCCTCTCACCACCACTGCCTCTCACCACCACTGCCTCTCATCACCGCTTCTACCACCACTTCTTTCCAGTCGCTTCAAGGTGTGAACAGAAATCATTCCTGTCCAGGCTGGCTGGTAACAACAACACAGCAACAACAACAACAACTGGTTTGTTGACAAAACTACGAAACTTCTACACTCTCATTCTCTCTCGTTTATTCTTTTAATCTTGTTTACTCACCTCTCACTCTACATTAAGACTGTCTCTTACCACCACTGCCTTCATCACCACTGCCTCTCACCACCATTGTCTCTCACCACCATTGCCTCTCATCACCACTGCTTCTCATCACCACTGCCTCTCACCACCACTGCCTCCCATCACCACTGCCTCCACCACCACTGCCTCCCATCACCACTGCCTCATCACCACTGCCTCTCACCACCACTGCCTCTCACCACCACTGCCTCTCACCACCACTGCCTCTCATCACCACTGCCTCTCACCACTTTGCTACGATTTCGTTCTTTAATTCTATGGTGTTCCTCACTTTCTTTACCAAAGGACTGACACTAGGAGCTATCTTTGGGCCCGTGGTGGCTTATTTAGCAGTCACACACAATAATCAAGGGCCAAAAACAATGTATTGTTAAGAAATGTTTTGTATGAACTCGCAGGATAATGTTCACTCAACCAGAAACAATGCTACACTGCCTGAGAATGTGCGTAGGAGGCGGGCTTGCGGGCTTTGTATGTGCGCTGGGCACTGGACAGGGTTCCGGACCGAACACGAAAACGGAGGTAACACACGAAAACAGAGGGCAATTTTCCACGAAAAAACTACACGAAAACAGAGATACACGAAAACGGAGGGATGACTGTATATACAAGTCTATTTTGTTTACATACATACCTATTATGAAGTTTAATTGATAAATTATGAACAATAAGTGGAGAATTATCACTTTTTCACTAAGGGGAACGGTTCACGACTTCTCTTAGGCTTTGAAGAACTTTCACCATCAGTACTTTTGCAAAATTAAGGGTTATTTTCGGATTGAGGATAACTGAAACTGTGGATGCCGGACCCGCGGATATGAGGGTCCTACTGTACTTCTCATTTTCAAGTCCTGCTGTGCATTTAAAAAATTATATTTTGTTTAATTTTATTTTATATTTATCTACAGACTTTTCCCAGTAGTGAACAAGCTACAGAAACAGAAGAAGAATATTGTCATGCACAGAAATTCATAGATAACAAAGAAGATATTGACCACGTCAGGACACTATCAAAATCTGAGTGGGAGGCATTGTGTAAGTTTGCTAATGTACTTATGCAATTTTTAGATCAATAATATTTATTCAGTTGTTTGCATGTATAATGGTTACAGCTTAGCTCCATCTCCCTGAATATTGCCTGTAATATTAAAAAAATAATGTATGTATTTTATACAGTAGCTCACCTAAACAATGGGCAATTTGGGACTGGGATCTTTTCTCTGTATCCAGGAATTTATTTGAAATTTGGAAAAACTACAGAATCTGGAAATTCTTACTTGTCAGTAGTTTATTTATTTTTTTTATTTATTTTTTTAATTCTTCTGTGTATGTACATATAATAGCATATAAAGTAAGAATAAGAAGGGAATGTATGAGAGTATAGTTATACCAACGCTCTTGTATGGGTAGTGAATGGCTTGGGTAGTGAATGTTGCAACAAGGAGAAGGCTGGAGGCAGTGGAGATGTCATTTCTGAGGGCAATGTGTGGAGTGAATATAATGCAGAGAATCTATAGTTTGGAGATAAGGACGAGGTGTGGGATTACCAAAACTATTATACAGAGGGCTGAGGAGGGGTTGTTGAGATGGTTTGGACATGTAGATAAGATGGAATGAAATAGAATGACTTCGAGAGTGTATAAATCTGTAGTGGAGGGAAGGCGGGGTAGGGGTCGGCCTAGGAAAGGGTGGAGGGAGGGGGTAAAGGAGGTTTTGTGTGCAAGGGGCTTGGACTTCCAGCAAGCGTGCGTGAGCGTGTTAGATAGGCACGAATGGAGACAAATGGTTTTTAGGACTTGACGTGCTGTTGGAGTGTAAGCAAGGTAACATTTATGAAGGGATTCAGGGAAACCGGCAGGCTGGACTTGAGTCCTGGAGATGGGAAGTACAGTGCCGGCACTCTGAAGGAGGGGTGTTAATGTTGCAGTTGTATAACTGTAGTGTAAGCATGCCTCTGGCAAGACAGTGATGGAGTAAATGATGATGAAAGTTTTTCTTTTTCGGCCCACCCTGCCTTGGTGGGAAACAGCTGATGGGTTAATAAAAAAAAAATTTAAGTAGGACAGGATGTTTGATATACAGTATACATTGTATACCACCCCAAGAATCACAGTCTTCTTATTTTCTCCATTTGTTTCTTTTTATTTCCTTGACACCCTGGGAACCCATAAATAACACGGCTTCATTCTTGAAATATTACAGTGGCTATGTTCCATTGTCATTCTAACATCAAACCAGGACTTTGTCACTCAAATACCCAAACAGTGACAGGTTACATTGTCAATGAGACCAGTGTTGCACTTTTCCCCTCCCCTTCTCCTTGCAAATATTTGTCAATCCAATGAATATCAGCCAGAGCTAAATGTGTTTGTTCATGGGTAGGCACTAAACCCAAAGTGGGGTTTACTTTGCCTAGAGAATAGGTAGTCAGATTTGAACCAAGGAAATGAAGGGCATCTCCAATTCTTTGAATCAAGAGCCTTTCACCAACTTTAATACACCCCTCATGGAAGGCCTCTGTACTAAACAAAAGAAAAATTAAACTAATAGAATGTAGCTCCTTATATGTGCAGTTACATGTGTGATCTAACTATGCAGTAGCATATGACCCTTAAAGTTTAGCACTTTAATTATAACAGTAATATCACAGCTGTTACAAAGGCCCTTTCTTATGGAGGCTTCCTTCATGTTGATATTTTTTACTCAACATGTTCATGCTTCCAACAGGTCTGGAGTTTCTTACATATGCCAATAGGGACAGTAAACATATCAGAGCATTGATGACTAGTCAGTCAAGGATGATTTTAATGTTACAAACTTTAAAAACATTTGTAAGGTAAACTAGGAAATATAAAGAGTAATAGAGTAGGAAGGCCAGCTGATGGCAATTCACTTCCTTAATAGACACCCGGCACACTTTTGTATCATCATTTGCAGATGACACTAAAATAAGCATGAAAGTGACTGCAGTAGAGGACACTGAAAAATTACAGGAAGACATAAGCAGGGTTTTCCAGTGGGCAGTGGAGAACAACATGACATTCAATGGTGATAAGTTCCAGCTGCTTTGGTATGGAAAGAATGAAGAACTCGAAAGGAACACTATATACAAAACTCAAGAGGGTCACCAAATAGAATGAAAAGAACACGTAAAGGACCTGGGAATAATTGTGTCAGCTGACCTTTCTTTTAAAGACCATAATAAGACAAAGATCACGACAGCCAGGGAAAATGACGGGTGGGTATTGAGAACTTTCAAAACAAGGGAAATAATGCCGATGGACACTTCAAATTGCTAGTGCTCACTCACTTAGAATATTGCTCAGTGCTGACAGCCGCATTCAAAGCAGGAGAAATATCAGAGCTGGAACAAATACAGAGACCGTTTACGGCACACATTGAGCCAGTAAAACATCTAAATTATTGGGAATGCCTTCAAGTCTTGAACACTTCTCATTGGAGCAGAGGAGAGAGATACATGATACGTAATATACCTGGAATGTACTCGAGGGCCTGGTCCCAAATCTGCACACTGCCATAACAACATACTGGAGTGAGAGATATGGGAGGAAGTGTAAAATAAACCCAGTGAGGAGCAGGGGTGCGGTGGGGAAAATAAGGAACACTGTATCAACATCCGGGCCCCAGACTATTCAACATCTTACCAGAAGATATCTGAAACATGGCTGGGACAAGTGTAGAAGCCTTCAAGAGGAAACTGACAAGTATCTTCACCAGGTGCCAGATGAACCAGGCTGTGATGGATATGTGGGGCAGCGGGCCTCCAGCAAGCACCAGACAAGCCTGGCCCATGGCCGGGCTCAGAGAGTAGAGAACTCTCGAAACTCTTCAAAGGTATATTATTGTGGTTTTTCAGGTGTAAAAATTATATGCCAACTTCATTTGTATATCTTGTATACTTATTTATCCTCTTTTTCTTAAAATATGTATTACCTATAACTAAACCCCTTTCTATACAAAGTTCAATCAAGGGCTCCCATTATCATTTACACCTGGCACCCCAAACTTCTACTACACCCTCTCTGCATGTTTCTCCCAATTTAGCATTTAGGTCCCCTACCACAATTACTTCTCATTTGTACATGTTTATAGAGGGGCCACAGATATATCAGATCACTTTTAGTTATAGCTACAGTGGGAGTAAAAGGTAGATGGGATACAAGGAAAATAGAATCAGTAAGTAAGAGAGAGGTGAAGGTTTATAAACTAAAAGAGGAGGCAGTTAGGGTAAGATATAAACAACTATTGGAGGATAGATGGGCTAGTGAGAGTGTAGGCAAGGGGGTCGAAAATTTATGGGGTAGATTTAAAATGTAGTGTTAGAGTGTTCAGCAGAAGTTTGTGGTTACAGGCGAGTGGGTGCGGGAGGGAAGAGGAGCGATTGGTGGAATGATGATGTAAAGAGAGTAGTAAGGAGAAAAAGTTAGCATATGAGAGGTTTTTACAAAGTAGAAGTGATGCAAGGAGGGAAGAGTATATGGAGAGAAAAAGAGATGTTAAAAGAGTGGTGAAGCAATGTAAAAGAGAGCAGATGAGAGAGTGGGTGAGATGTTATCAGCAAATTTTGTTGAAA
The DNA here is from genome assembly GCA_009830355.1 of Cherax destructor. Taxonomy (NCBI): domain Eukaryota; kingdom Metazoa; phylum Arthropoda; class Malacostraca; order Decapoda; family Parastacidae; genus Cherax; species Cherax destructor. Next base: position 52,272 of record WNWK01006694.1, on the reverse strand, counting down.
ATAAGAAAAGTTTTGGAATGAGTTTAAATAGTTGAGGAAGCCTAGAGAACAAATGGATTTGACAGTTAAAAATAGGAGAGGAGAGTTATTAAATGGAGAGTTAGAGGTATCGGGAAGATGGAGAGAATATTTTGAGGAGTTGTTAAATGTTGATGAAGACAGGGAAGCTGTGATTTCGTGTTGAGGCAAGGAGGAACATCTTGTAGGAGTGTGGAAGAGCCAGTTGTGGGTGTGGGGGAAGTTCGTGAGGCAGTGGGTAGAATGAAAGGGGTAAGGCAGCTGGGATTGATGGGATAAAGATAGAAATGTTAAAAGCAGGTGGGGATATAGTTTTGGAGTGGTTGGTGCTATTATTTAATAAATGTATGGAAGGGGTAAGGTACCTAGGGATTGGCAGAGAGCGTGTATTGTTCTTTGTATAAAGGAAAAGGGGACAAAAGAGAGTGCAAAAATTATAGGGGAATAAGTCTGTTGATTTACCAGGTAAAGTGTATGGTAGAGTTATTATTGAAAGAATTAAGAGTAAGACAGAAAGCAGGATAGCAGATGAAAAAGGGGGGCTTTAGGAAAGGTAGGGGGTGTGTAGACCAAGTGTTTACAATGAAACATTTAGGTTAACAGTATTTGGATAAGGGTAAAGATGTTTTTGTGGCATTTATGGATTTGGAAAAGGCGTATGATGGGTAGATAGGGGGCAATGTGGCAGATGTTGCAGGTGTGGAATAGGAGGAAGGTTACTGAAAGCGGGAAGAGTTTTTATGAGGATAGTGAGGCTCAGGTTAGAGTGTGTAGGAGGGAGGGGACTATTTCCCAGTAAAAGTGGGCCTTAGACAAGGATTGTGATGTCACCTGGTTGTTCAATATATTTATAGATGGGGTTGTAAGAGAAGTGAATGCGGGGTCTTGGCAAGAGGTGTTGGGCTAAAAGATAAAGAAGCAAATACAAAGTGGGAGTTGTCACAGTTGCTTTTTGTGATGACACTGTGCTTTTGGGAGATTCTGAAGAGAAGTTGCAGAGGTTGGTGGATGAATTTGGTAGGGTGTGTAAAAGAAGAAAATTGAAAGTGAATATAGGAAAGAGTAAGGTGATGAGGATAACAAAAAGAATAGGTGACGAAAGATTGGATATCAGATTGGAGGGAGAGAGTATGGAGGAGGTGAATGTATTCAGATATTTGGAGTGGACATGTCGGCGGATGGGTCTATGAAGGATGAGGTGAATCATAGAATTGATGAGGGGAAAGGGGGAGTGGAGCACTGGAGTCTGTGGAGACAAAGAACCTTGTCCATGGAAGTAAAAAGGGGAATGTATGAGAGTTGTTATACCAAGTTTATATGGGTGTGAAGCATGGGGATGAATGTTGCAAGGGAGAAGGCTGGAGGCAGTGGAGGTCATGTCTGAGGTCAATTTGGTGGGGAAAATTTGGAGAATTGGGTTTGGGAAATTGGGGGAGGGGGGAAACCAAAAGATTGTTCAAAGCTGAGGAGGGGTTTTGAGGTGGTTTGGACATGTAGAGAGAATGGAACAGACAGAGGACTTCGGGGTGTATAAATCTGTAGGGGGGAAGGGGGGGGGGGTGCCAGGGAAAAGGTTGGGGGGGGGGGTAAAGGGTTTTTGTGCGAGGGGCTTGGGCTTCCAGCAAGCATGTGTGGCTATTTGATAGGGGGTGGGGCTTGGTTTTTTTTAAAACTTGCGGTGTTGGGGGTGAAAAGTAACATTTATGAAGGGGGTTTAGGGAAACCGGGAGGCCGGGGTTTGGGTTTGGAGATGGGGGCAGTGCCCATTGGGGAGGGGTGTTAATGTTGCAGTTTTTTTGTGTAAAGCACCCCCCCCAAGACAGTGATGGAGTGAATGATGATGAAATTTTTTTTTTGCCACCCCCCTTGGTGGGAATCGGGCCATTTTTAATAAAAAAAAAAAAAATTTTATCTTTGTTTCATTATATCAGACATCTTGTTATTTAACAAAATACAGAATATGTATAGGGGGTCCATGATAATGGTTTTGAACTGCCTAGCGAATGCCAGGAACATTTCCATTTACATTACTGCATCAGTCTAGTTCATTCTAAATTGTACAGGTGTCAGATGGGCCCTTATTTATTACATTTTAATTATAAATAATGAGCTGGTACATTTTTTTTTCCTCAGGTCTGTACTGTGCATGTGTCTTCAAAAGGTCAGCTGAAATGAAACAAAAATGTACTAAGTTTCATACAACAAATATCTATTAAGGTTAAGTGATCTTGATAAAGTATGTCCCTAAGTTTCATGAAATAAAATACAGTACTATTTTTTTAAAATATATTATTATATTTTCTGTAAATTAGATACCCTACTGTGCATTATTATGGTTATGCTTTCTCTACTAACTACCTTATAGACATCATCTCACTTGCTTCAGGAAGGAGAATTGGCATCCACTCTGTTGAAGATATAAGTAGAACCTCCCTTTATCTCTCTTGTTATGTTCTCCTGAGTACAGGAACTAATTACAGAGACCCCACTTTACAGTGTTCCGCATTATGGCTTTCCCGCTAATACAGCGATTTCAAATTATGCCCAAAACTTGTTATACGGTTCTCTGTTTTTTTAATGGACTCCCCCCGGTTTGTTTACATTCTCCGTGAGCACATCTCTATTATGTCTGAAACTCCAAAATTTCATATTTTATATGCACTCTGATAATTATACTTATGTGTACCTGTACCTAAATATACTTACACACTGTGCTGGCATGTAGGTAAAATTAAAATCACTAAGAGTGTGTCTACTCTTGACGCCATATTAATAAAAAACATGTAATCCCTTGGGGTCATTAAATGTCGTATATTTTGTTAATATAGACATTTCCATTAATCCATCTATGATATTTTTTAAAAATTATATAATAAACAGCTACGTAACATATAACATGATACATACACCCACAGTATGAAATTTTACATAAATTGAGATGTTTACAAGCGGATTGTAGGGGTGTCGGAAGAATTACGTTTTCTCTAGTCAAACCACCAGTTACTGGGGATAACTGTGAAAATATTCCTTTCATATGCCTTCACTATATTATAGCTATTCACAACCCATGTGGGTTTAGCACTTCTTTTTATTATGATTATAATAATAATATCATTCACTCTAAAAATGGTGTGTTGCATGAGAATGGGAGGTTGCTGTTTATTTATTCTTCTGTACTAACTTGTCAGAGCATCATTCCTTCTAAAAATGTTACATGATAATTTATTCTACTGTACCACTGTGGAGACAACTTGTACACAATATAAGGTGTTTGTATGAATGTGTAGAACCATAACCAGACGGTTCGTTTATTTGCTTCACATAGTACTCTGCGTGGTTGGGTGGCCAGGAGGGCTATCATACCTCTACACCTGACTTTTACAAATAAATGCTTTTCACCTCTCACCCTACATTAAGACTACAAATATTTTAAGGTAAGTAATGAGTGTACTGTATATGCATTTTAGCATTCTAGGCCTTTAACCTTTGAGGTCGACAGGCCTTTCGAAACCTTTTCCTGGGGTCAAAAATTTTTGAAAAAATAATAATTGTTTCTTATGAAATGATAAGGGAAACTTTTTCCAATCATAACGCCACCAAAATTATAAAATTTTAAAAAAAACTAACAGAATTATGCTTTCCAAAGTTAACGGTATCGATGACATTTAAAATCGGCGATTTCGCCCACTTTGGGCCCTATTTTCAAAAATTTCAATTTTTCGTCTACTAAAATTTTGCTATTTTTTTAAAACTCCATTTCTTCTATCGATTGGACAAGAAACCGCCTTTTCCAATTTCAACTGCCCAAAAAAAAGGGGTCAGAAATGGCATTAATTTCCAAAAATTTCAAATGATGCCAATTTAAAAAAGGGTCCCGAATAAACAAGGCAGACATTCCTGGAACTAAAAAAACATCATTTTGTTCATTAGTCACGCTCCCGGCCCCTCTTTTTTTTTGCTTTTCATTTTGAATTTTTTTTCTCACAAAAATAGAAGATTTACTGTTATGTATACAACTGCATCATTTAAAAATGGTATAAATAATATCAGGGCCCCTTTTGCATGAAAATTAGACCCCCCTTGATGTGTTTGAGCATGGGTGATTTGTTTAATCTTTAACATCGTAAAAAAACGAACATTTTCCTACTTTGACTCAATTTCAAGGGACTTGTCATTGTCAAACCAATCAAAATCATTTTATTTTTTGTAAAATATCTTCCATTCTATCAAATGAGACCAAGAAAAAGGGAAAAAAAGTAGACCGTCATTTTGCAGATTGTTAAGTATGGGGTTTTCACGATTGAAGAATTTGGGGACATTATTATCTAACACAACGTAAAAAAAGATATTACACGGCGTGAGATGGAAAATTTGAGGGGGCCCCGGTGGGTTAAACCATTGAGTCATGGGGGGCCTACGGGGTGGCTAGGCCACATCAAAATGTTTAATGCTGACGAGACAAATTTTTTTGGAAAATGAACAAAAACTTATATCAGTCAGCAAGAGAAAAGTGCCAGGCTTCAAGACAGCAAGGTCGCTTCACCTTGCTCCTTTGCGGTAATGCATCAGGTGTTTTTATGTAACCCCAATCTCTTGCTTAGGGGAAAAAATTTGTTTTCCTTCACTAAAACTTTTTATTCAGAAACGGCCAGGGGGGGCCCTTCCTGCAACCCAAAAGTGAGTACAGTTCATTGATTAAAACATAGCAGCATATGTGAGAACCGGGATCCCCAAATAATCAGACAGAATCGAAATAAACATGACTTTTTTGGGTTATCCCCGGTTCTCTTATACCATATGCTTTCTTATATTTAAATTTTGGTTGAGGGGTCAGCTCAGCTCCCTTTTATCTGAATAAAACAGTTCTGAAGGAAAACAAAACCCATTCCCTAAGAGGGCCCTTTTTATTGTTCAGCGGGGGAAAAACCCGCCCCCCCACCACCCCCATCCAACCATTCGTGAAACGCAAAAGAGTCCTGTGCTACAAGCCAGCTGTTTGTGAAGAATAAAAGAGAGTGAATTGTGTTTTGATCTTTAAATTATATACAGTAGAACTATTTTCCCAAAAGTTACGTTCCTGAAAAGTCGGTTAGATAATTTGCTTTAAAAAATTTAAAAGAACTTATGGGAAAAAAAAGGTTACGTGTCTGAGAGTCCCCAAAAAGCCAAACAAATTTTTTTTGACCAACATATCTTTCAAAAAAGGCAATATGTAATTTTAGTTCATTGTCATGATCTATTACGCTTAAGACTCAAATGCAATAGAAATAATAGTATTTTATTAAATTGTGGGGAATGATGTTTGGATGGAAAGAGTGGATATGGATGGGTGGGCCCTACTGGGCTGGGTGGATCTTGTTTTGCGTAGAAGTGGTGGTAGGGTTCTGGTGCTGAAGTCAGGTTGTATTGCAGTGTATAAATTTTTTGGGCTTTTTTTTTTCCTTTCATTATACAGCTGATAAGGGTCATCAGCTGGTCTAGACCCCCTTTAAAACCCCGCTTCTAGCTTTGTCAGGATCCCTTCAGTGAAAAAGTCTGCAACTTTTCCAATAATATGGAACTGCTCACTAACTGCTGCAATGTTAAATGTTTTTTTTCAGGTTTTTTTCATCTGGTTGAATGAGTGTCTAACTTTGTCATCAAAATTCAGTAAGTCAGTCAAGCCATTCAGTAATCAGTCAAGCCTTTCAGTAAGTCAAAATTTTTAAAATCATCAAA
>WNWK01006694.1:35000-46436 GCA_009830355.1 Cherax destructor | reverse complement strand
TTAGTGCAGTTTTGCTTGCAGCTAGGTCATCATAGGAGCATTGATAAACTCTGTGTGATGGGAAAAATGTGGAGCTCAGATGCCGCTGGTGCTGCTGCCGCTGCCGCCCTATAGAATTGATGAGGAAAAAGGTGAATGATGCACTGAGGAGTCTGTGGAGACAAAGAACATTATCCATGGAAGCAAAGAGGGGAATGTATAAGAGTATAGTTATACAAATGCTCTTATATGGGTGTGAAGCATGGGTGGTGGATGTTGCAACTAGGAGGAGGCTGGAGGCAGTGGAGATGTCGTGTCTGAGGGCAGTGTGCTGTGTTAATATAATGCAGGGAATCCATAGTTTGGAAATTAGGAGGAGATGCAGGATTACTAAAAGTATTATCCAGAGGGCTGAGGAGGGGTTGTTAAGGTGGTTTGGACATTTAGAGAGGATGGAACAAAATAGAATGACTTGGAGTGTGTGTAAATCTGTAGTGGAAGGAAGGTGGGGTAGGGATTGACCTAGGAAAGGTTGGAGGGAGGAGGTAAAGAAGGTTTTGTGTGCAAGGGGCTTGAACTTCCAGCAAGCATGTGTGAGCGTGTTTGATAGGAGCGAGTAGATACAAATTGTTTTTATGACTTGACGTGTTGTTGAAGTGTGAGCAAAGTAACAATTATGAAGGGATTCAGGGAAACCGGCAAGCTGGACTTAAGTCCTGGAGGTGGGAAGTACAGTGCCTGCACTCTGAAGGAGGGGTGTGGATAAGTTGCACTTTTGTAACTGTAGTCTAGGCATGCTTCTGGCAAGACAGTGATGGAGTGAATGATGATAAAAGTGTTTCTTCTTTTTCTGGTCTCCTTGCCTTGATGGGAAATGGCCGATGTATTAAAAAAAAATAATCTGAAGAGCAGATCCTCTGCCATGTGACCCGAGGTCCAGTGTTTATCTTTTCAAGTGTTTGAGCTGTACTGCTCAATGTGTGCGGTGTACCTCACATTTTGGAACATATGGGTAGATCATTCCTCACTGATCTTCCTAACCTACACCATCTCGTTCTGCAGTGTGGATTACTCTCACTTGAACAACCATCCTCATACATCTAAGAATTTCACAATTTTGAAAGAAGCATTGAAGAAATTGAACCTCATAATCTCTGAGACCTAGAATGTTGTTAGAATGAAGCCTTACCTGAACAGCTCAATTATATCTTCAGCTGTTCACACACTAATGTACTGTATTTATTTGTGAGCATAAAACTTTGTTAGTATAAATGTTAAGTTAAAGACTGTAAAATAGTTTGGTTTATTTGTGTACCTTAGATGTACAGTGGTACCCCGACTTACGATGGTCCCCAAACACACCCTTTTATGTAAGTTGATTTTTTTAAATGCTTTTGTAAGTGTAATTTTGGGGGTCTAAAAGGACTAGTCTGTTTTACATCATTTCTTATGGAGATAAATTCGTTTGGTAATGGCACTTGAACAGCATTCTGGAATGAAAAAATATCGTAAGTCGGGGTACCACTGTATTTTGAATTTGATGTCTTTGTTTATGTAGAACATATCTGTTTTGATGTAGATCAGCTATTTTGCTTGGTAATTGCTTTCAATTGTTTTAGCACTGATAATGGAGTTTGATACTCTGAAACACCTGGATGATAGATGAAGATGTTTGGATATTAAGCGAAGAAGCTTACTGCTGTTTTGGTGTTTCTATTCCTTATTCATCATAGATTCCCATGAGGAAAATCTCTCTTGAAAGTTATAAAAAAAATTATATTTATAACATATCTTTGACTTATATTGGAATACACATCTGTAGTATGAAGGACACATTTAAAGAAACTAAAATTATTGAAAACAGTAAATTTGTTTTTGTTGGAAGATAGAAGAAGAGACATAATGTAAAAGTTCACAAAAAGCTGTGATAACACAAAGAGGAAAATCTTTTGTAAATTTCAAGTTGAGAAATAATATAAAGACGAAGTAAAGTAGTAGCAGTGTGCTAAATTTCTTCACTAATGCTAATGAGCAGTTGAAGAATGGACTGAACTGCCTGAGGTTGTGCACACAACTACTATTGCAAAAGTTGAAACAGTTAAGATAAATTGTACATGAATAATGGTATGCAGTATGAACAAGTTGAAGAATTAGACACGTGTGCAACTTTTCGATATCTTCATTTGTAGATGTTTCACCATCCAGTGGTTCTAGCAATACAAATTCAAGGAAGACTGTATGTAGGACTGTATGCAAAAGGCAAGGCAATGAGTCCCTCACCCTTGAAGTTGGTGATGAGCACTGTAGTCTTGACTACAGTGCTCATCACCAACTCCAAAGTTGAGGGACTGATTACCTCATCTTTCGTGTATATTTCAACAGTCTTCCTAATAGTTCCTTGAATTTGTATTGCTAAAGCCACTGGATGGGAAAATGTCTCCAAATAACGATACCCAGATGTTGTACTGTATGTCTAATTCTTCAACTAAGACAGAAAAAGAAGACAAAACACGAGCGTAGCTATGTTCCTATTACCACAAGTGAATTCACAAATTAAAGCAAGACATTTTATACACTTGTTTATATAATTTGTTACATGGCAGCATCTTCAGTTATGGGGATATGTAGTTTGAGATTTAATTTTGTGAAATCTATATTAAAAATAAGTTTTTATACTGTACTAATTTAAAGATTTTATTTAGCTTTTATTCTTGATACATTGGTGTCAAATCTGCAGTTTGTGTATCTAACCTTTGTAAACCTTTTAACAATCATAAGAGATGTTTGAGGGACACGTCTTTTGTTTTTGTTAGAGATCAAATGGTTATGCAGTTTGAATCACTCAGTTGATTGCATGTTAAAGTGATACTCATGTACAAATTGGCATAATTTCATCTACTGGTTTGCTTTTAGTTGAAATTATAGGCAATTGATTTAACCAAGTTGTATTTGCACCAAAAGCTAATGATTAATGCTGTATATTGGTTTTCCTCATACTTTAGAAGATTCAGAATGTATTGCTGAAGGTGTTTGCAAGGCTTTGGCTTGCCAAACTAATGTTCTATCCTCTGTTTGGGTTAATATGACCTTCCAGGTCGCAGCGAGCGCGAGTGGTCTGCTCCCCCCAGCTGCGACGCAGGTGGGGGGGAAGATAGCCAGGATGGGGATAGGGGTGAGCGGGGCACGGAGAGCCTTCCGCACTCCCCGGCTAAGGCCACTCCAGGCCGTGTGACTAGTGCTCCCACCAGCCCCACAGCAGCAGATGATCCAAGCCTGGCACGCACTGTATTCCGCTCATCAAAGTGTAGGGTTAACCTGCCTCATTTGTGACTTAATTTCTTATTATAATTTTCAATTTTTTTAAAGGTTGGTTTGGTCACTGATAATGTTAGTTATATAGCATATCTACAGTTTATGCTTGTATGGATATTCTTGTGTGTGTTTGTACTGTATACAGTATACATAAAAAATATAAAAAAGAGGAAAATATAATGTGGCAGAAAACTTTATATGCATGACATATGTCTATAAAGTAATTATAGATTGTTCTAAAAACAGTTTCAAAATAATATTAGCATAGCTATAAAATTTTCAGCTAAAAGATAAATTTCAAATAAGTTAAAAGTAAGTCTTGCTGCACAATTAGAAGTAAAAGAACAGTAATAAATATGGTCCAAAATTCAATGCATAAAGTTTGTTGCATTAAACACAGTACCACACTTCTAACACAGAGATTAAAATGACAGTATATATAGGTGGAGAGTGGGGTGTGAGTGACACAGTGACAGTGTGTGTCACACACCACTCTCCACCTATATACGCTGTCATTTTAATCTCTGTGTTAGAAGTGATCAAGGTCCTAGGACTGAAACGTTTCCTAATGAATGTCCCAGTATTTTTTAAACTATATGTTGGGAATAAATTTATAAATCTTACCTTTAATAGTTAACTCGTGTAGATATTTCATAGACTTCCTAGCTCATACGAAAGTTATACTCTCTGCTTTTATTTTTGTTAAAATTTAACTAAATTAGGTTTTATATACTGTACAGGTAATCCTGTAATAATATGATTGTAAACAACTTGCAGAATGGACAGGATTTAAATCCATGGCAACCCATGGGTTATTTGATGAACCCTCAGGTTTTAAGGTCATGGGGTGTGCTATCAGTTAAGCAGTTTTTATTCTCCTGTGGAAAATTAGTACCTCAAGCTGCAAGCTCTTTTCACCTTACAAGGGCCACACTATTCTTGACTTCACTTGCAGGTGTTTTTCCTGTAAGTCTAGTCACCCCATCCAGTACGTCTGGTATTATGCAGCACTCTCCCTTCACAGGACCTCCTGGTTTTAGTAAGCACGAGATTGTATTTAGTCTTTTGAGGATTTGGCGTAATCCGCTTCTTTCATCCACGTGTGGACTTGGGGTACCACTGAATGTTTTTGTAAGGCTTGCACCATCCGCTGAGAACACCAAGCACCACTGTTTAGCTCTGTCCTTCTCTTTTCTGGTGTGTTCTATGGTACAGTGGACCCCCGGCTAACGAATACCCCGGAAATCGTACAATTATGTAAGTATAATATTGTAAATGCTTGTGGAAGTGTATTTTTGGGGGTCTTAAATAGACTAACCTACGTGACATTATTTCTTAGAGTAAATTGTTGGTAATGGCACTTGAGCAGGCTTCTGGAATGAATTTTGTTCGTTAGCCGGGGGTCCACTGTACAGTGGACCCCCGAGTAACGTAAAATCTTCATTCCAGAAGCCTGCTCAAGTGCCATTACCGAACGAATTTACTCCCTTAAGGAATAATGTCACGTAGGTTAGTCTATTTCAGACCCCCAAAAATACACTTCCACAAGCACTTACAATATTATACTTACATAGTTGTACGATTTCCGGGGTGTTTGTTACTCAGGGGTCCACTGTATTCTTAACCCTTTACCGGGCACTCCCTGGAAAATGATAATTTCGAAATGTATTTCATATGAGTGGATAGAGTAACTCAATGTAAGGATAATGAGCCCATATAATTGAAATTCTAAAAACAACTTTTCACGCAATTGCCAATATTCAAGGACCGTCTACAGACGGTCCTGACCGTTAAAGGGTGTCAAATTCTGAATGTTGCAAATTTGCAATTGTTAATAAAACACCAAATAAGTATTTTTCTATTTTATTATACTAATAGACAATATCAAAAACACAAATGGAACTTGTTGCCAAACATTATGTAGGTATAAAAAATATTAAAGTGAACCAAAGAGCAATATGGACACATTGCAAAGGGATAAAACTTTCAAGTCCCATATTCCTGAATTTCCTGAGAAAAAACAATCATTCTTGATCACTAATTGCTACAATGAAAGGCTATGAAGCAATTTCTTTCCTTCTTGATGCATAGATTTACTTTGCATACGGCACACGAAAATGAGGATGTGACATGATTTTTCGTTTTGCTGCAATAATTGCATGTAAATATTCTGCCTTGCACTGACCAGTGACCTAGCATTTTATCAAACCTATCATTTTGGTCAAACCTCATACTGTCATCAGGCCTTTCTGCACGTTGGTACTGCACTGGAGATGGCAACAGGTCATCTGGTTCTGGATCTGAGTCACTTTCCACCAAAATGCAGAGATATTTGAACTTCTGTTGGAAGAGTTCACCATAGAACAATTTCTAATTGATCTGGAATGACAATAAGAATGTTCTGTACACACCCAGACCACTACAGAATTCATATATGCACTAGAAATTTTTATATAAATATTTATTTACTGAAATTTGAAATGTGGCCCTGACGGGCAGGACCGTCTGTACACGGTCCTCTTTTGTTGCACTTTTTTCAATTGCATGGTACACTCATATTATGCATATCTAACTCCTGATATATATCTCAAAATATGCCTAAACTATTCATTTACACACTGGACACAACAAAAAGTGCTTACCGACATTGTAGAGAGTATAATCACAGTGTATATGAGTGGAAGAAGAGCAAAAATCCGGCTCTGGGTAACGCCAAGAAAGAAGTGTTTACATTTTGGTCTCTCAACCAATGGGAAGCGAGCAGATGCCGGTCTCACTTAGCTGGAGCGACTCACAGAAGGCTTGTGATTGGTCAGAAACAGAGAACGGGAACCTAGATGCGCTGGGGGAGTAGGATGACACGTGCAAAAAACACGTGTTTAGGACCGTCTCTACACGGTCCTGCCCGGTAAAGGGTTAATCTTGTTTTTACCAATTGATCTGATCAAATTAGCGGTATTGGGGTGCACCACTAAAGCCTGTATGAGCAGAAACTGCTCACTGTGAAGCAAGCTAAGTCTTTCTTCGAAGTATAGGCACTCATCAGTAGGAATGTGCAGCCCAAAATCTCCATAATTTACAGGGGCATAAAGTAAACCCAGCAATGTGTCCTTATCAGCTTAAACCATTTACACACTTGCATACACAACATTGTGTTTGCTGCCTTTAAAGTGTTTTGGTGAACCCCACCCAATACCATACTAAGTAGCAAGTGATAATTCAATACATATCAGCATCATCTGCTGGGGCTTCAGAAGAGCACTATCTAAGTTCTTAAAGCATTCCTCAAGTTTTGCCAATGGATGTTTTCATTTATCCTGATTTGGTTGTAATCCTTCCACAGCTAAACTTTTCAAGAAGGGCTTTAACTGTGAATTTAACCCCACCTCAGTCTCCGCCAGCAGCACCATGTTGTCAGCAAAGACTAGTTCGGGAATCCATTGGTTATGTCATTGAAGTGTCTCACCATAATTAGTTTGTCTGAAATGCATTGCATACTTGTGGCTTTCGTTTTTGCCTAACAATGTTTTATTGCCTGTAAGCTACATTATCTGTGTATGGCACAAAAATAAATCAAAATTTGAATTTGAATAATTACTGTCCGGAGCCATTAATTGTTCATTAATAACCATGATGAATAAAACACGTGAGAGGATTGCCCTGTTTTTTCTCTCTTTATATGGCCACTTTTACCTAGTACAGTAGACATAATATATCTTATCACAATCTCAGGGACAATGATTGTGTGGTGCCCTGCATACAGATGAATTGTTGACTGAATCATAAGTCTTCTTGACATCTCTTACTCTTGCTAATAATCATATCTAATAACACTGCATCTTGTGCCAGTCAGTCAGTGGGTAAGAAATAATGCTGGAAATATTAATAGGCCTAAGTTCTCCCAGATTTCCTGGATGAGCATTCTTTGAGAGTAACACAGTACATGCCTCTCTTAATTTTATAGGGATGTAAATTGAATACATCCACTGATTATAGATGGATGCATACATCTCGTTATTTAGTGCCTTCATATTCTTGAATTTCCACTTACTGGGCCAGAGGCAGACACTGCATTTGATCCTTTCATTGCTCTGTTCACCTCTTCACTCCAGGAAGCCTAAGGTGCTAATGTTATCTAATTCCACAACCTCTCTTTCATCTTTCATTGACTGGCTGGCAAAAAGAATTAACCATAATTCCTGCAGTTGTTTGTGACTCACATTTTATACAGCATCAACACCATGTGTAATCCATGTCCCACCCAATATTTTCTAGGCACAGTTTGCATGAATCTTAACATGTAACTTCCTTGCTCTACAACCACCTCTGTTGTTAGAAAAAGAGGTGGTTGTCTTTGTGTACCTTCAGCCTGATTCATGATCCTCAAGGTGCATCTAATTTAGAATGAATTAAATTTAAATCTCCAAAAGAACCGTCCTTTCTCACTTTATTGAGGGAGCAAGCAGCAATGTCTGTAACAATATACAGGTGCCTCTCGACTTACAATAGGGTTACATTCCAACAAATCCATCGTAAGTTGAAAATATTGTATGTCAAATATGAATATATGATAAATAAATGAGTAAATAACTACTGTCACAATAAGTAAATAAACAAATAATTACTGTAGCTAACTAAACACCAGTACAGCCTCTCCTCACTTAATGACCGAGTTCCATTCCTAAGAGTAGGTCGATAAGCAAATTGGTCGTTAAGCAAGGAGCATACTGTACTGGTAGTGGGTTTGTGTCAAACATCTTTAGATTTTTTAATATCACCTTTGCACCATTTATAACATTTTTAGTATATTTTTAAACATTTATACAGTAGTGTACTGCATACTGTAATTAACAGAATAGAGGAAATCAGCTCTAATATACATTACTTTGGTTTGTGTATTGGTTGGAGAGCTGGTCATAACTCCGAGCAGTCGGTAAATGAGTACGTACATCACTAAGTGAGGATTGATTGTATTGAAAAGTAAATAAATGAACACAAGTTACAGACATGCCATCTTCATGCTGGGTAAAAATTGAAAAATTGTAAGTCAAGAAGCACCTGTATATATAAATCACTATGCCAGTATTATATTGTACACGTAATTGGGATTTTAATTAGAGTAACAGATATGATGACCCTCATGTCTGGAATAGAAAACAAATGGTGAACCAAACATGTTTTATGTATCAGTTAAAGGGCTAAATTTGTTTAAGAAAAGCCACTTTAAGTATACGTAGTGTGTACAAAGAATTTTTAGTATAAACTACAGAAAGAGATGCCTCAAAACTGAACATTAAATTTTCAGGAATATCAGAAGTCCGAATACTGCCATACCTCTTAAACCAGAGATTGTGGGGATTAAGGCATATGAATTGTTTCATGCAAGGGTCATGAAGATAGCATTTTGAGAAAGAAGAGAAAGTAAAAACAAAATATCACACTACAGTTGTACCCCAAGTTTCATACAGCTCCCAACTCGAACAATTATGTAAGTGTATTATTGTAAGTGCTTTTGTAAGTGTATTTTTGGGGGTCTAAAATGGACTAATCTAATTTACATTATTATTTATGGGAACAAATTTGTTCGGTAACGGCACTCGAACAGCCTTCTGGAATTAATTATGGCCGAAACTTGGGGTACGACTGTATTATTAAGAGTAGGATAAAGTTTAGTATAGAAGGTACTTTTTAACTCTGTAATATCAGTAACATCAGTTTTAATTTACCTGTGTAACCCTTAGTGAGGAAATACTGGAACTTGATAAGGTGAGTCTCCTCATATTATTCACTATCATATTCAGTATTGTGGCTATGTAGTACTGCCACTAGAAGCTATGGGAATTTCTTCAGTTGGGAGGTGGATGAGTTAAGGCTTGGCAGTGGGAGAATGAGTCAAGCTCTAAGCCTCTCTCGGGTTGGGTGACAAATGAGTTGTGGGTTGGTGATGGCTGGGTGACTTAAAGGCTGTAAACTTGCCATGCATGTGGCCGGCAGTAACAGCCTGGTTGAGTAGGCCCTGATCCACTGTGAGGCCTGGTCATGGGCCTTGCCACAAGGGTATTGATCCCTGGAACACCCTCTAGATAGATGCCAGGTAGACACTCCCCCTCCCCCAGGATGCAACCCACAGCAGTCGACTAACACCCAGGTACCAACTTATTGCTAGGTGAACAGGGACAGCAGGTGTAAGGAAATATACAAAATGTTTCACCCATGCCAGATATCAAACCACAGGTACTCAGTATGTGAGCTGAATGCATTACCAACAGAGCCACTTGACACCCGGCTTGTTGTCCATATTTAGCACTTATTTTTTGTAAAAACTGAACATTTAGCTGAAAAAATGGTAAAAATTGTGTTTTAATAATACAGTATTAAGGATTTTACAATATAATGATAAAAATTAGGAGTTGCCACCGTTTCAACTGGCGGATAACACGGTTCATTTTGGAAATTCTGAAGACGAATTGCTAAAGTTGGTGGATGAGTTTGAGAGTGTGTGTAAAAGGAGGAAAATGAATGTGAACACAAAAAAGAGAAAGTTATGAGAGCAACAGAACATTTAGACATCTTGAGTGACTATATCATTCTAAGTTCAAAGGCATTCAGAGTTGTGTAAATACAGCCTCTCCTCACTTAACAACGGAGTTTCGTTCCTGAGACCACGTCATTAATCAAATTTGTCACTAAGTGAGGAGCATACTATAATAGTAGTGGGTTTGTGTCATCCATCTTTGATATTGTTTTAATGTCACCTTTGCACCATTTATAACATTTCTGGTATATTTTTAAATGTTTATACAGTAGTGTACTGTATATTGAAATAAACAGAATAGAGGAAATCAGCTTTAATATACATTTAGGTATGAATACTGGTCAGAGAGCCCATTGTAAGTCCGAGGCGTCGGTAAATGAGTGTGTCGCTAAGTGAGGAGAGGCTGTAAGGGAAAAGAATTAAATTTGATTTTGTATGTGTTTAGTGTGGGTGACATTGTGGTGTGTGTCATGTAGTACGTACACTTAAAGTATATCCATACATAAATGTATGACTTGTTTTTGATTGATTAGAATTCCTAGGGCTAGCATTATTAGTGATGTGACCAACCATTACATTTCAAATGGGTGTTGGAATTGATGGAGTTCATCATTAGTGTTTATTTCATGTTGCTTAATTTTTTATATTGACATAAGTACTGCAGTTTAATTTGTAAGAACATTCCATCATTCCAAAAGCCAAAGCTGTGTCTGGATGCTGTGAAGATTAAATGATGACAAAATTTTTATCATAGTGTTTTAGCAGCAGCAGCAGGGGCAGTTTTTTTTATGTGACACTTGCAGTCATTTTAATGTTTTTTCTTCACATAAATTTAGATAAAGTAAAATTATTGTGACATACAGTATTTGTAAAATCTAAATATTATTAATTTCTTACATGTACTGTACAATGTTGAAGATGAAAGGACAAACACCTTCACAGTAGTACTGAATGGATTTGTGACTAGTGCCAGATATTTGCTTATGTATGTGGGTTAGTGGTTAGATGCCATGCTCAATTGTCTAGTTTGATGCTTGCTAACCATAATGCCCAGCTAGTCACTTTACCATGAGGTACTGAAGGTGGGAAATTATTGTATGAAATATTAGCTCCAGCTATATATCTAATTGACAATCTATTTAATTTTTAGTTGACATAAACCAGCATTCCAAACATGGCAACAGGCTAATTCATTGAAAACTGACTTTAAGCTTAGTGGGTTGCAGCAGTTCTGTGACCGTGTAGTTTTGGAGCTTTCCAGCACCATTAGTGGGCACGGAAACTTGCTGCTGCTGCCGTTGTTCTTCCTCTTCTTCTACCTCACAAACAGATCCAGCAATTGCCTGTTATTGTGCTAAAGGTCACATGAGCGTTATGGACCCAGGGTTCATTTGTTAGCTAAGTCATACACTGAAGCACACTTGTAAATGTAATTTTTTTTTTTCATGTGCTTCGTTTTAGTAGCCATGTTCACAGTGCACCCTCCGCTTTTTCTCTTACGTTGTTGTTTGTATTTTGTTTGTTAATCATCTTATTGTTCAGTACAATATTTTCATTCATAAGGGAAAGTGGTTAATTATTCCTCATAATGATGATCAAAATATTACATG
>WNWK01006694.1:0-32500 GCA_009830355.1 Cherax destructor | reverse complement strand
AACACTTTTCCTACACTTCACCAGAGATGATTTTGAAGCACAAATGCCTCTTCTACCACTACCTCCACCTCCTCTGTTTCCTCTTCCACCTCCATATTGTCCTCCTCTGCTTCCTCCATCACCTCTATATAATCCTCCTCCTCCTTCATATAATCATTTCTAGAGCATGCCTTCAGAGTTCCTTGCCAGTAACTCTGTAATGAATCTGGCTTCCTCCCTCCTTCCCTTTCCTCTTTTCCTTGTGCTCCTCTTTCCTTTCTCCCTCTTCATTTTCCTCTCTCTTATTCTTCTGTTTTCCCTTCTTTTCTTCTCATTTCTTTGCCTCTGCCTCCTCCATCTTCTTTGACTGTGCCTTCTCCAGCTTCTTTTTCTGTCTCATCCATTTTTATCTGTCTCCTCCATCTTTCTCTGCCTCTGTCTCCTCCACCTTTCTCTGCCTCTGTCTCCTCCACCTTTCTCTGCCTCCTCCATCTTTCTCTTTCTCTGCTTCTGCCTCCTCCATCTTTCCTCTCTGCTTCTGCTTCCTCCATCTCTTCTCTCTGCTTATGCCTCCTTTATCTTCCTCTGCCTCCTCTACCTTCTTTCCCTGCTTCCATCTCCTCTGCCTTCATTCTCTGCCTCTATCATTCTTCTCTGTCTCTGCCTCCTTTGCGTCCATCTCTACCTCCTCCTCCTCCTCCTCCTCAGTGAATCAGATCTTCTGGTAACAGTAAATGGTTCCAGTTTGGTCTAAACTCCATTTTTTGGATATTCAAGGTTTTTAGTACAAGTTGCTTATTCTGGGAACATAACTTTTGCAAATTATGAATGTCTACTATGTTTAGAAAGACATTGGATGACTTTTGAGTCACAAATTGAAAATGAATGGTCAACTAGCGTAAATTCTAGAAGTGTTTTAGACTAAAAAAATTTGATTTAGTCATATACTCGGCATATTGGTCAGCCCTCTAAAAATTTCACTAAATGATTATTTTTGTAGGTGATTCTCAAATTAGATACAGTGGACCCCGAGTTACGTTCACCTCGGAAATCGTACAATTATGTAAGTGTAATATTGTAAGTGCTTTTGTAAGTGTATTTTTGGGGGTCTGAAATGGACTAACCTACTTCACATTATTTCTTAAGGGAGAAAATTTGTTCGGTAATGGCACTTGAGCAGCCTTCTGGAATGAATTATGATCGTAACTCGGGGGTCCACTGTATATGGATTGGGCAAATTGTAACAGGGCTAGGAAGAGGTGGTAGAGGGTGTGTGTTCCTGGGACTGAGATGGAAGATGTTAGTGGATTAGGGATAATCAGCGATTGGGGATAATAGGGACTAGTAATGGGAGCAACCCTATTACCTTCATCATCACTGGAGGAAATGATGTTTAGAAGCATAGAAGAGTGGACCTGTTGACCAGGTATAGGATAATCTTTACAGTATATCACTACAAGCAGGATGGTGTACCTTATGTATGGAAGATGGCTAATGTGATTCCTATCTACAAAACTAAATACAGTGGACCCCCGGATTACATACTGCTCCAAACTCGAACAATTATGTAAGTGTATTTTTGTAAGTGCTTTTGTAAGTGTATTTTTGGGGGTCTAAAAGGACTAATCTAATTTACATTATTCCTTATGGGAACAAATTCGTTCGGTAATGGCACTTGAACAACATTCTGGAACGAAATAATGACGTAATCCGGGGGTCCACTGTACTGGTCCCTACTATTGAATTACTGCCAAGTCAGCCTGGCATTAATAGCAGGCAAATTATTAGAAGTATAATAGTGACGATAATTAGAAGTCACTTTCATGAACGTCATTTAATTAATGAGTAGAAATATGGATTCACAAGAATCTGTTCTTGTACTGATACTTTTCATAAAGGCATTTGAGGCATTAGACCACGATTAAGAATATATTTGTTTGCCTTTATTTAAGTAAGAACTATATTACAAGAAGGTAAACTGGTGGATAAATAGAACATAAAAAAATTTGTAGGGCATTCTGTAAACTTAACCCATAACCTTGAAATTAGAAGTTCAAAGCTATACTGAGTACCTACCTTGTCAGTCATTGGTGATGGTTTTCTTGAGTTTGAACAATCCTCCGCAGAATTGTTTTGATTTTGTTACTGCAGTTTAATTGGTTTTTCTAGCAAATATTTTCTACTTAAGATTTTTTTCATGTAGCATTTTCTTTCAGGGTTATAATGAGTTTTGAGCTGTTTATTGATGCAAGATTTTTTGGTATCTAATAAAATATTGGTAGGAGCCAGGGTGGTCCAAGATTTCATTACCTTGGGGCCTAGAGACTGGGACAGAGAGAAGACAAATTTCACCATTCCTTGCTAGTTTGGCACAAGTCTTCATCTTTTTTTTTTAGTCCTTGTGCTTCATTCTTTGTATACTTTGCAATCCTTTATATGTTATGTGCTTCTCCTTGATATGTTCTCTTAGTGTAAGTACTTAACAAGGCACGTGAGTTTCCCTGTCTCCTAATATGTTTATTTTTTCCCTATACTCTACCTTGTCCATAATCACTATCACACTTGCTTTGTCTGTTTTCGTAAGGTGAAGTCTAGGATCTTTCCTTAATTAAGAAAAGATCCTAGACTTCACCTTATGAAAGCAGACAAAGCAAATGCGATAGTAATTATGGACAAGGTAAATTATACGGGAAAAATAACATATTAGAAGAGAGGTGAACTGACGTGCCCCTTAAGCTGTGTTTGAATTCCATCACCTCCATAACAGCATGTGCAACTTCTGACACCAGTATTATTATTACTGCTGCTTCATAAATAATTAAAATTGAATTTATCAGTAATTCGGTTTTGGAAGAATGTGCATGTTGCATTTCGTGTAGTAGATGTGGCTCACAGTGTTGCATTATATATATAAGACATGGCTCGCAATGGTGTATTGTGTATAGTAGATGTGGCTCACAATGTTGCATTGTGTATAGTGGCTGTGGCTCACAATGTTGCATTGGGTATAGTAACTGTGGCTCAGTGTTGCATTGTGTATAGTAACTGTGGCTCACAATGTTGCATTGTGTATAGTAGCTGTGGCTCACAATGTTGCATTGTGTATAGTAACTGTGGCTCAGTGTTGCATTGTGTATAGTAACTGTGGCTCACAATGTTGCATTGCATATAGTGGCTGTGGCTCACAATGTTGCATTGTGTATAGTAACTGTGGCTCAATGTTGCATTGTGTATAATAACTGTGGCTCACAGTGTTGCATTGTGTATAGTAACTGTGGCTCACAATGTAGTACACTTTACATGTTGATCATCTTGCATCATAATGTTTATGTTAGATCAGTATTTTCATCTTGCTTAGTGATCTGTTTTAAAATAATGTAGACTAAATTATGTATGTATATATGTGTGTATTATATATTCTTTTTTAGCACACCAATCATTTCCCACTGAGGTAGGGGTGATCCAAAGAGGAGAAACACTTTCACCATCACTTATATTACCACTGTCTTCCCAGAGGTGTGCTGATACTACAGTTCAGCTGCCCTTCTGAACTGCAGCATCCCCACCCCTCCTTCACATACATATATACAGTGAACCCCCGGTGTTCGTCCTGCTCAAAACATGCTCTTTTATATAAGTTTATTTTTTTAAATGCTTTTATAAGTGTAGTTTTGGGGGTCTAAAAGGACTAGTCTACTTTACATTATTTCTTAAGGGAATAAATTCGGTTGGTAATGGCACTTGAACAGTATTCTCTTACGAAAAATGGACGAACACCGGGGGTCCACTGTACATACTGTGCATATATACATACATATATCATACTTAACGTCTATATGAGGCATTGCACAGAAGAAAAGAATAAGCACCACCATGGCCAAAATCCGTATTAGTGAACAAGTTGATTTTTTAATGTTATGTCTGGGAATATGCAGGTATGTCTTGTGCATGTGTAAATTAGGCTAAAAGCCTCATAACAGAGTATGGTAATGTGAGCTTCATAGCTCTCATCTCCCCTTACTACTGCTTTTTTCTCCATAGTTTTAATTTGGCACTTATGACTCATGAAATTATAATAACAAGATTGTAAACATACCACAGAAAAGGTGGGGGGTTGAACTCAGGGCAAGAGAGTCCTTAAACTCCAGGCCAATGCATAAGCCACTGGGTCAGCTGGCTACAATAAGATTCATCCAACTGGGTATATTTCTATATAGAAATATACCTAGGATATATTTC
The DNA here is from genome assembly GCA_009830355.1 of Cherax destructor. Lineage (NCBI taxonomy): Eukaryota > Metazoa > Arthropoda > Malacostraca > Decapoda > Parastacidae > Cherax > Cherax destructor. The sequence goes on along the minus strand of WNWK01006694.1, from coordinate 28,282 downwards.
TTTATAGAATTTTTTTTTCAACAAGTAGGCCATCTCCCACTGAGGCAGGGTGACCCAAAAAGAAAATACTTTCATCATCATTCAACACTTTCACCTCACTCATACATAATCAGTCTTTGCAGAGGCGCTCAGATACTACAGATAAGAATAGTCCCTCCAAACTGTCACTATCCCAGACCCCTCCTTTAAAGTGCAGGCATTGTACTTCCCATTTCCAGGACTCAAGTCTGGCTAAATCAATAACCAGTTTCCCTGATTCCCTTTACTAAATATTACCCTGCTCACACTCCAACAGCTCGTCAAGTCCCAAAAACCATTTGTCTCCATTCACTCCTATCTAACACGCTCACACACGCTTGCTGGAAGTCCAAGCCCCTCGCCCACAAAACCTCCTTTACCCCCTCCCTCCAACCTTTTCGAGACGACCCCTACCCCTACAGATTTATATGCTCTCCAAGTCATTCTACTTTGATCCATTCTCTCTAAATGACTAAACCACCTCAACAACCCCTCTTCAGCCCTCTGACTAATACTTTTAGTAACTCCACACCTCCTCCTAATTTGTCTCCACTGATACTTCAGCTCACCACTCGCCTTTTTTTCTTCATCAATTCTATGGTTAACCTCATCCTTCATAAACCTATCTGCTGACAAGTCAACTCCCAAATATCTGAAAATGTTCACTTCATCCATACTCCCTCTCTCCAATGTGATATCCAATTTTTCTTTATCTAAATCGTTTGATACCCTCATCATCTTACTCTTATCTTTGTTCACTTTCAACTTTCTACTTTTACACACCCTCCCAAACTCGTCCACTAACCTTTGCAACTTTTCTTTAGAATCTCCTATAAGGACAGTATCATCAGTATTACAACCTCAGGTTCAATGGCCTGTTATCCTGAGTGTAAAAGGGAGCTTGGAGCAAAGAAACACAGTAGAAAATGCTTTGAATTTGTATTTTCCTTCACCAATTAATGATTGTATAAGACTTTTGTCTTTTCTTTCACCAAGTAAATAGAAAAGGTAACTCTGTCAACTCCCATTTTGTACTTGATTCCCCATAATTTAATCCCACTACTCCCACACCCTAGTATTTACTTCTTTTACAACCCCATCTATAAATATATTAAACAACCATGGTGACATCACACATCCCTGTCTAAGACCTACTTTTACCGGGAAGTAATCTCCCTCTCTCCAACACACCCTAACCTGAGCCTCACTATCCTCATTAAAACTTTACAGCATTCAGTATTTTACTACCTATTCCATACACTTGCAACATCTGCCACATTGCTCCCCTATCCACACTCGTATGCTTTTTCTAAATCCATAAATGCAATGAAAACTTCCCTACCTTTAAATACTGTTCACATATACATATGCTTCAATGTAAACACTTGATCTACACATCCCCTACCCACTCTAAAACCTCCTTGCTCATCTGCAATCCTACCCTCTGTCTTACCTCTAATTCGTTCAATAATAACCCTACCATACACTTTACCTGGTATACTCAGTAAACTTCTTCCCCTATAATTTTTACAATCTCTTTTGTCACCCTTCCCTTTATATAAAGGAACTATACACGCTCTATGCCAATCCTGAGGTACCTTCCCCTCTTTCATACATTTATTAAACAAAAATACCAACCACTCCAACACAATATCTCCCCTTGTTTTTAACATTTCTGTCATGATCCCTTCAGTTCCTGCTGCTTTATCCCCTTTCATTTTAGGTAATGCCTCATGCACCTCCCCCACACTCACACCATGCTCTTCCTCACTCCTAAAAGATGTTATACCTCCCTGACCAGTTAATGAAATTACCGCCTCCCTTTCTTCATTGACATTTAAAAGTTCCTCAAAATATATACAGTGGACCCCCGCCTAACGAGCAAAATTCATTCCAGACGCCTGCTCAAGTGCCATAACCGAACGAATTTACTTCCTTAAGAAATAATGTCACGTAGGTTAGTCTATTTCAGTCCCCCAAAAATACACTTCCACAAGCACTTACAATATTATACTTACATAATTTTACGATTTCCGGGGTGCTCCTTAGGCAGGGGTCCACTGTACTTTATAGAAATATACCTAGTATATAATTCTTTATAGAAATATACCTAGTATATAATTCTTTATAGAAATATACCTGGTATATATTTCTTTATAGAAATATACCTAGTATATATTTCTATATAGAAATATACCTAGTTGGATGAACCTTATTGTAGCCAGCTGGCCCAGTGGTTTACACACTGGCCTGGAGTTTTAGGACTCGCCATGGGTTCAAATCCCACCTGTTCTGTGGTTTGACACTTATTGTGTTTTGCCGTGCAATGCCTCATACATTATTTATTTATTTATTTTGCTTCTTTGTATGGAAGTTGTCATAGGTAAACAAATTGTACTTGTGAAGATGTTTAGTGTAGAATAAGGGTAACTTATGTGACCGTTGATGGTAACTGCTGGGTCACTGCTACTCATGTTGTGGATTTACTGTGGAACTGGCCATCATGTCTAGCTCCCTCCCTCCTTCCCTCCAAAGTGCACACAGCTCAAACATAGCAACTCACTCATCCACTCACTTACCTAAAACACTTGGAACCACAAATTATAGTGTATACTTTAAGGTTTTATCAAAATATCAAGGTTATTTATTATAGAGTGAGAGAAAAGTATTAGAATTTTGTTTTCTTCAATAATTGGTCTCAAAATTGCTTACCATTATGTATCTTTTATAATTGTTTTCAACATTTGAAAATGGTTTGTCCTGCTAATTGAGTCAACTCCGTATTTCAGTTTATTTTTGCCAAAGGATATCTTGCACAGCGTTACGTGACAACTAGATAGTGTTCAGTGCACAGTGAATTATAACATGGGATAATGGGGTAGTTACATAGTTAACTTTCAGCTTCATAGTTAACATACTTCATGAAACTGTCACTTTCTTAATTAGGTTGCAGTAATTCATATGATCAGATAATAAATACTGTAGATTGCAATAAGTCATAATCAATTGGATTGCAGTAATTAATGATTTAATACTCAGATAAATAGTTAATAATTAAATAATTAGATTCAAGTAATTAACAATTCAGTAATTAGATTGCAGCAATTAACTATTAAATAGATTGCAGCAATTAGCAGTTGAATAATAGGTTTTGGTAAGTTTTGATTATTTAGCTACAATTGTGAAATAATGCTGGAGTATTCCTTCAGTGTGTTCTCTTTAAATATTCAATATTCAGCTTTTGTTAAAAAAAATTCTTTCTCTTTTTTTATATCTTTTTTTCTCTTCTCTCTTTCTTGTTTTATCTCTTTTTTCTCTCTTTCTCTTCTCTCTCTTTTTCTCTTTCTCTCTCATCTCATCTCTCATATTTCTCTCATCTCTCTCTATTATCTGTCTCCCCTGTCATCTAAATCTCACCTCTCATCTCTCTTTCTGTCTCTCAAACGCACACAGACACGTGTGTTTGAGACTTAACAAACGTTGTCAGTAGCTTGATTGTGTATATGTTGTGGCATAGTCGACACAGTAGCAGTGGAGCAAGTTAATCTGCTCTCACATTCTTGTATATATTACTCCATTCTAGAGTAGAGTAGATCTAATGTAGCTTTAGTCACTAACTTAAACCCTTTCTAATACAGAGTAGCGGTAATGTAGCTTTGGTTACTAATTTAGAACATTTCTAATATAAGCTTGCAGTTGATGGCTATATTACTTTTGACTTTCTATCTTAATATTTTTTATGTATACAACAAATTCAATTAGTAACTTCATTGATGATAGTATTTTTTTTGGATGATTTGCCCACCTGAGTGAAACAAGTAGTTTTTGTGATTTAATTGATGAGAGTATAATATTTTCACATGAAAGTTATCCACTAAGGCTTTGCAAAGGTTTTGATTTGTTGATAATGGTAAATATATTACTTTAAATTTTCTTCTGACCAAGTAGTACACATGACCTTGAGTTCTAAAGTAGCTAGTATGGTGGTGATTGCCTTGATGGTGAAGTAATGAAGTTGTGGTGAGCATGAGCTGTGTGCACATTGCCCAGTGTCTGTGGCAATAACCATGAGCACAGTCTTCTCTTTCAGTGACGATACCAGGAGGAACACCGGTTTTATCCTTTGGTGGGTATAACCCGTGCTGTCCCAAGTAATTAGGCTCCTTTGTTTGCTCATTTTGCAGCATTGTTTCTGGAACATAACTAGAGGTCAGCTGAAGTTCATCTCTTCCTAATTTAGTTAATATGTAAGTTAAAGAATTTGAACCATGGTTAAGAATTAAATTTTGTGAGCTGTCAGCTGACCTTCAGTTTTATCATAGCTTTTGAGACTTAATACCCAACTACAGAATAGCTGTACCTACGAGTAGCAGCTTATAGATGTGGCATCCGCAGTAGTACAGAGAATATTCATGCGTCTCGGTGCACCATGGATGCTTTGTTTTTGTCTTAAAATAATTCCTTTTATATATATATTGGTGTTCATGATTGCCACAGAGCTTAATAAGACACAGGGTCAACCTCATGTACTGAGCATAGTAGAATAGAAACTTCCTTCTATCTGATAGCATATGACTGTAATTACTTTTCTGACTTCACATTAAAGTTTTTTCCTTACTTAAAAGTTAGTATCAGCTTTTGAAATTGCATTGAATCCATAACACTATAATAATTACGATTAGCCCGATTTCTCACTCAAGGATAAATTGACAAATTTATTAGTATTAGAGAGATTTTTCCCCACTTTCAAGGTGTAAATAATGCGTGCGTTATCATCTCTGGCTGGCAGGAAGACACCTGGTGCAGAACCAACCTTTAGTATAGCCAATGTTTTGCTCTGGGTAGAGTTTTAGCAAGTCATAAGCGAAGCATCATCTATAATAAAAGTTATACTCTGCAGCAAGTGTCTTTCTACTACACTTGTCAACACTACCTGCCATCCTTCACTCGCATCATCATTGACTCTTGTTCTAATGTTAAACTGGTTACTCTTGGCATCCCACTTATCAGGTAGTATCAAGCATCCAGGGTATCTTCAATGATATTTTACTCACCTGTTGAATTATCATTGTTGAAGATCCTCTATGTGTAATTCTTCAATTTTCAGGTTATAAGTTTAGAAGTGTTTTGTATTTGTTACATTTCTATTTTTGAGTTCTATGGCGTCTTCAGGAGCTCTTAAAATAGTAAGTACTGCACACTAGTCTTATACCTTGTTTAGTGATGTGCCATGTCTTATAACCTATTAATGAAGAAAATAATTTGTGATTTGTTTTCATAACACTGCTTTATTACAGGTGTTTGCATATTAATTAAAGCAGTTCTGCTCACTTAGTTGTATTTGTCAATAAATGTGGCTCTTATTAAATTTTTGCTTAACACACTTTGTTTTGAAAGTGGAGTTGATGGTTGTGCAAACATTATTGTAAATACAGTATTTGAACTGCATTACTGAAAACCCTTCATTTAACAGACTAATTGGGAGAGCAGGTGGCCAGTAATTGCAGGAGTGGTAGATAGAGAAAAGATTATTTTGCTGTGATTGTAACAATAATGAACAATTCTGTGACCAAAGGACTTTGTCCATCGTTTCCAAACCTATTGTCCCGGTGGATTTTGTTCCGTATTTCCGAAATATATTAAATGGAGGGTTTACTGTAATTAATACTATTGTGTGGATAACCAGACAAGGGTCATCAATGGTGATCAACTTCAGTTCTTGTTTTCTTTCTTAATGTACAATAAATTTAGGTTACTTCTTGAACTTGAAGATAAAGGTTTGGTAGAGTGGGTTCCTGATTTTGCGTTGTTTCACACTTAAAGATATTGGGAAACTGGAATCGGTTAATTACTCACAAATGCTGATTTGCAGTTGCAATCATTGCAAATATTCAAAACAAATTATTTTAAGTAAATAATTTTTTCTCAGTGTTTTACCAAATGCATTCATACTTTTTGTTTGTTCATTTTATGCTTGTATTTGTTTTGTTGAGAGTGCTCAAGAGCTACAGTATGTGTTGAGAATGCTCAAGAACTGTAGTATGTATTTTGCATTTACTATTTTTTAAGGCTGTGTTATAAATGCAGTATTTTTTCTTTCTTAGTTTCTACCGTATGCATTAATACCATGTGTATGTAAATTTTATGCATGTATAGAGAGCTGACATTAAAGTTTTTTCTTGGTTTGTTTCTAAATGCATTGGTATTATGTGCATGTTACTCTTTATTCATATCCGGAGAGTTTTTTATTTTTAGTGGAGATTAGTTAAAGAACTGTAAATTAAATAATTACAAAATTTTGTTGTGTTGGGTTGTGGTCCACCACTAATTGCTGCCTCATTCTGAACATGTTCAGCTCACTCTTGCCACATCCTCCCTCACACAGTTATTGTCACTACTAGCTTCCCACTATATACCCAGACGCACAGCAAACTCACCATAACAACGAGGAAGTGGTGAGCACATGTAAAGTGTCTTGAGTTTGGTGTGATAGAAGACAGGATGAGAGTGAGAAAGAGGAAGACAGTTCTGCCCCTACATATCTGCAATGTACTTTATATTGTAGCTTTCATCCGTTTAACATGTATGCATTATTTAAATAACATTTAATACTATTTGTAGGTGAAAAGGAAGAATACTGAATGTGAAATACTAGTAAATAATTCTTTTAGTTAGGATTCAGTGAACTTAGATATGAATTGATGAGGCTTGGAAACACCTCTCTGATTTTAACATGGGTATCTATGGGAGAATAGATTCCTAGTTTTGAACTCTAGAATGATGAGCAAGTTTCATGAAATTATTAAAATTGCAAGTGGGAAAACTACTATATATGAAACTGAAGATAAGGGTTTACTAGTACAGATACTATATAAAATGCAGGATATTCTTACCTAATGCAGTACTAGCTCAAAATCAAGTTTTTCACTTGTACTTGCATAAAATAGTCTATGTGATTAGCATTCATTGAAAATCACATTGAAGAAAAATAACTCTTAGCACATTCACTCATTATTTATTCATTTATTCACATGTTGATCTGAAGATTATACCTCTAGCACCTCCCTCAGTCCCTTCTACCTTGATCTCTTGCTACCCTCTATCCCTGCACTATCCACCATCCTGCTGCACTCCATACCCTACTAATCATCCATCTCCCTCTTACAACCCATTCTCCCTGCATCCTGCAATAACCTGCAGCGCTGTATAACCCCTGTGGTTTAGTGCTTCTATTTGATTATAATAATAATAATAATATTCACATGTTGAGCATCTAAGAAACCTATTTAGTGGGCATAATGGAAGCACTAGTATATGATAAAAAGAGAATTAAAGCTACTCAGTTTCTACTGTTGCAAGATGGCCATTGGCTATTGCAGATCGATTTTAAGTTATTGAATTGGATCATAGAGGACAGTTGCTCTTATATGTAAGTTGTGCCAAATATGACAAGCATCTTCAGATAATAGTAAAGATCTATGACTTATGACCTCTTTAAGGGGGGCTCCTTGACGAGGTAAAGAGGCTATCGGTCTGAGGAATTGGACCTTTTGGTCTTCTTCCTCAGACCGAACCAACTACCCCCAATCCCCCTCCCTTTCCCATCTTCCTCATCCTCCCTTTTCCCTTTCCTCCTCCCCCTCCTCCTCATCCCTCCCTTATTTCCTTCCCATTTTTACCCTGGGAGCTTCTCTCCACAGGCATTCTAGTTCCTAGGTAGGGGGAAGGGTACCGTGGTCCATTCCTATTCCGTTGAGGTTCTTGGCGGTGGTGTAGTTTGCCGTGGAATCTGGATCGCCTGGGGATGTCCCGATCCCTCTCCGGTCTCCCGGGGGGTGGCCTTGGGTATCTTTCGGGCGACGGGTGTATCTCTGGAGGCCACCTTCGGATTCCGGGGTGGTGGCCGAAGGCGGTATGCTTTGTGGCGGATATCCGGCCGCTCTCTCTTTTGTCCGCCAAGGTGGCTCGGTGGATGTGAGGTTGCTATCCCGGATTGCTGGTTTACTGGCATGAAGGGTAGGGTATGGCACGGGTTCCATGCAGCATCTGCACTACTTGCGGTGTTGAGGTCCTCTTGGGCACGGAGGGGGATTTACGCCCCTTTCATTCCTCCTAGGAGCTATTCCTCCACGTTCCCCCCCTTTTTTATTCTTTTTTTTATTTTTATTTTCTTTTCTTCTTTCTTTTTTTTTCTTAACCCTTTGGGGGTCGACAGGCCTTCTCAGGAAAGTGTTCCTGGGGTCGAAAATTTTTGGAAAAAAAAATTAATTTTTTCTAATGAAATGATAGAGAATCTTTTTCCGATCATAACGCCACCAAAATTATGAAATTTGATCGAAAACTAACGGAATTATGCTTTCGCGAAGTTATCGGTAGCCATGACACTTACGCTTCGGCGATTTTGCCCACTTTGAGCCCTATTTTCGACAAATTCCAATGTTTCCAGTCTCCTATAACTATAGCTATTTCGATAGAACTCCATTTCTTCTATCGATTGAGTACAAGAAACTGCCTATTTACCAATTTCATCTACCCAAAATAGTGGTCAGAAAATGACAATTTTCCAATTTCACACAAATTTCAAACGATGCCAATTTCAAAATAGGGTCCAGAATAAACAAGGCAGACATTCCTGGCACTAAAATAACATGTTCTCTGTTCATTAGTCACGTCTCCAGGCCCCTGTTCCATTACTTTTGCTTTTCATTTTGAATTTTTATTCTCACAAAAAATAGAAGATTTACTGTTATGTATACAACTGTATCATTGTAAAAATGGTACAAATAATATCAGAGCACTTGTGCATGAATATAAGACTCGCCAGTTGATGTGTATTGAGGCATGGTGTGATTTGTTTACTCTTGAACATCGTCAAAATCGAACATTTTCGCTACTTTGAGCTCAATTTCAAGGTACTTGTCATTGTCATACCAATCAAAATCATCTCTATTTCTGTAATATATCTTCCATTCTATCAAATGAGACCAAGAAAACGAGAATACATCAATATATACCATACGAAAATCGACTGCAAAGTCGCTGTTTTAATCGAAAAACAGTCAGAGTTTTTTCTCTCATTATGCAGTGTGTACTGCAGGATTTTTTATACTGCGCACACTGACCACACAGACCCATTCTTTCATATGTATGCCTACCAGACGTTTTCTGCTTAAATTGAGGCCGCTAGAATTTGGGCGTACTAGTACGGCACCAACCCCTGCTCGTAAACGTACTAGTACGGCACCGACCCCAAAGGGTTAACATGTATAAATGAACATTTAACATCACACTTACTTTTATTGGCGACTCTTGTTGGTGTATGGAAGATGGAGAGGAGAGAGGGAGGCGAGTTTATTGTTGGGAGGAAGGACAAAATGCTTCAATTTGACACTAATATCAGCTCTACGGCTTATTTATCTATCACAAATCATCTAATATGACATAATAAACAATATAAATAACATAAAAATGTGATATACACTCTAGAATGAATAAAATATGTCTCTCATTACGAATGTGGTGGCGGGCATACTCGGTCCAGCTATGAAAACATCTTCCTATTCTTTCCTCCTTCAGATGCATTAGTATAAGAGAAAACGGAGTTTGTAATGCTAACTGCATTAGATCACTTCTTTCCAGTCGCTTCAAGGTGTGAACAGAAATCATTCCTGTCCAGGCTGGCTGGTAACAACAACAACAGCAGCAGCAACGACAACAACAACTGGTTTGTTGACAAAACTACGAAACTTCTACACTCTCATTCTCTCTCGTTTATTCATTTAATCTTGTTTACTCACCTCTCACTCTACATTAAGACTGCCTCTTACCACCACTGCCTCTCACCACCACTGCCTCTCACCACCACTGCCTCTCACCACCACTGCCTCTCACCACCACTGCCTCTCACCACCACTGTCTCACCACCACTGCCTCTCACCACCACTGCCTCTCACCACCACTGCCTCTCACCACCACTGCCTCTCACCACCACTGCCTCTCACCACCACTGCCTCTCATCACCGCTTCTACCACCACTTCTTTCCAGTCGCTTCAAGGTGTGAACAGAAATCATTCCTGTCCAGGCTGGCTGGTAACAACAACAGCAGCAACAACAACAACAACTGGTTTGTTGACAAAACTACCGAAACTTCTACACTCTCATTCTCTCTCGTTTATTCTTTTAATCTTGTTTACTCACCTCTCACTCTACATTAAGACTGTCTCTTACCACCACTGCCTTTCATCACCACTGCCTCTCACCACCATTGTCTCTCACCACCATTGCCTCTCATCACCACTGCTTCTCATCACCACTGCCTCTCACCACCACTGCCTCCCATCACCACTGCCTCTCACCACCACTGCCTCCCATCACCACTGCCTCATCACCACTGCCTCTCACCACCACTGCCTCTCACCACCACTGCCTCTCACCACCACTGCCTCTCATCACCACTGCCTCTCACCACTTTGCTACGATTTCGTTCTTTAATTCTATGGTGTTCCTCACTTTCTTTACCAAAGGACTGACACTAGGAGCTATCTTTGGGCCCGTGGTGGCTTATTTAGCAGTCACACACAATAATCAAGGGCCAAAAACAATGTATTGTTAAGAAATGTTTTGTATGAACTCGCAGGATAATGTTCACTCAACCAGAAACAATGCTACACTGCCTGAGAATGTGCGTAGGAGGCGGGCTTGCGGGCTTTGTATGTGCGCTGGGCACTGGACAGGGTTCCGGACCGAACACGAAAACGGAGGTAACACACGAAAACAGAGGGCAATTTTCCACGAAAAAACTACACGAAAACAGAGATACACGAAACGGAGGGATGACTGTATATACAAGTCTATTTTGTTTACATACATACCTATTATGAAGTTTAATTGATAAATTATGAACAATAAGTGGAGAATTATCACTTTTTCACTAAGGGGAACGGTTCACGACTTCTCTTAGGCTTTGAAGAACTTTCACCATCAGTACTTTTGCAAAATTAAGGGTTATTTTCGGATTGAGGATAACTGAAACTGTGGATGCCGGACCGCGGATATGAGGGTCCTACTGTACTTCTCATTTTCAAGTCCTGCTGTGCATTTAAAAAATTATATTTTGTTTAATTTTATTTTATATTTATCTACAGACTTTTCCCAGTAGTGAACAAGCTACAGAAACAGAAGAAGAATATTGTCATGCACAGAAATTCATAGATAACAAAGAAGATATTGACCACGTCAGGACACTATCAAAATCTGAGTGGGAGGCATTGTGTAAGTTTGCTAATGTACTTATGCAATTTTTAGATCAATAATATTTATTCAGTTGTTTGCATGTATAATGGTTACAGCTTAGCTCCATCTCCCTGAATATTGCCTGTAATATTAAAAAATAATGTATGTATTTTATACAGTAGCTCACCTAAACAATGGGCAATTTGGGACTGGGATCTTTTCTCTGTATCCAGGAATTTATTTGAAATTTGGAAAAACTACAGAATCTGGAAATTCTTACTTGTCAGTAGTTTATTTATTTTTTTATTTATTTTTTAATTCTTCTGTGTATGTACATATAATAGCATATAAAGTAAGAATAAGAAGGGAATGTATGAGAGTATAGTTATACCAACGCTCTTGTATGGGTAGTGAATGGCTTGGGTAGTGAATGTTGCAACAAGGAGAAGGCTGGAGGCAGTGGAGATGTCATTTCTGAGGGCAATGTGTGGAGTGAATATAATGCAGAGAATCTATAGTTTGGAGATAAGGACGAGGTGTGGGATTACCAAAACTATTATACAGAGGGCTGAGGAGGGGTTGTTGAGATGGTTTGGACATGTAGATAAGATGGAATGAAATAGAATGACTTCGAGAGTGTATAAATCTGTAGTGGAGGGAAGGCGGGGTAGGGGTCGGCCTAGGAAAGGGTGGAGGGAGGGGGTAAAGGAGGTTTTGTGTGCAAGGGGCTTGGACTTCCAGCAAGCGTGCGTGAGCGTGTTAGATAGGCACGAATGGAGACAAATGGTTTTTAGGACTTGACGTGCTGTTGGAGTGTAAGCAAGGTAACATTTATGAAGGGATTCAGGGAAACCGTCAGGCTGGACTTGAGTCCTGGAGATGGGAAGTACAGTGCCGGCACTCTGAAGGAGGGTGTTAATGTTGCAGTTGTATAACTGTAGTGTAAGCATGCCTCTGGCAAGACAGTGATGGAGTAAATGATGATGAAAGTTTTTCTTTTTCGGCCCACCCTGCCTTGGTGGGAAACAGCTGATGGGTTAATAAAAAAAAAATTTAAGTAGGACAGGATGTTTGATATACAGTATACATTGTATACCACCCCAAGAATCACAGTCTCTCTTATTTTCTCCATTTGTTTCTTTTATTTCCCTTGACACCCTGGGAACCCATAAATAACACGGCTTCATTCTTGAAATATTACAGTGGCTATGTTCCATTGTCATTCTAACATCAAACCAGGACTTTGTCACTCAAATACCCAAACAGTGACAGGTTACATTGTCAATGAGACCAGTGTTGCACTCTTCCTCCCCTTTCTCCTTGCAAATATTTGTCAATCCAATGAATATCAGCCAGAGCTAAATGTGTTTGTTCATGGGTAGGCACTAAACCCAAAGTGGGGTTTTACTTTGCCTAGAGAATAGGTAGTCAGATTTGAACCAAGGAAATGAAGGGCATCTCCAATTCTTTGAATCAAGAGCCTTTCACCAACTTTAATACATCCCTCATGGAAGGCCTCTGTACTAAACAAAAGAAAAATTAAACTAATAGAATGTAGCTCCTTATATGTGCAGTTACATGTGTGATCTAACTATGCAGTAGCATATGACCCTTAAAGTTTAGCACTTTAATTATAACAGTAATATCACAGCTGTTACAAAGGCCCTTTCTTATGGAGGCTTCCTTCATGTTGATATTTTTTACTCAACATGTTCATGCTTCCAACAGGTCTGGAGTTTCTTACATATGCCAATAGGGACAGTAAACATATCAGAGCATTGATGACTAGTCAGTCAAGGATGATTTTAATGTTACAAACTTTAAAAACATTTGTAAGGTAAACTAGGAAATATAAAGAGTAATAGAGTAGGAAGGCCAGCTGATGGCAATTCACTTCCTTAATAGACACCCGGCACACTTTTGTATCATCATTTGCAGATGACACTAAAATAAGCATGAAAGTGACTGCAGTAGAGGACACTGAAAAATTACAGGAAGACATAAGCAGGGTTTTCCAGTGGGCAGTGGAGAACAACATGACATTCAATGGTGATAAGTTCCAGCTGCTTTGGTATGGAAAGAATGAAGAACTCGAAAGGAACACTATATACAAAACTCAAGAGGGTCACCAAATAGAATGAAAAGAACACGTAAAGGACCTGGGAATAATTGTGTCAGCTGACCTTTCTTTTAAAGACCATAATAAGACAAAGATCACGACAGCCAGGAAGATGACGGGGTGGGTATTGAGAACTTTCAAAACAAGGGAAATAATGCCGATGGACACTTCAAATTGCTAGTGCTCACTCACTTAGAATATTGCTCAGTGCTGACAGCCGCATTCAAAGCAGGAGAAATATCAGAGCTGGAACAAATACAGAGACCGTTTACGGCACACATTGAGCCAGTAAAACATCTAAATTATTGGGAATGCCTTCAAGTCTTGAACACTTCTCATTGGAGCAGAGGAGAGAGAGATACATGATACGTCATATATACCTGGAATGTACTCGAGGGCCTGGTCCCAAATCTGCACACTGCCATAACAACATACTGGAGTGAGAGATATGGGAGGAAGTGTAAAATAAACCCAGTGAGGAGCAGGGGTGCGGTGGGGACAATAAGGGAACACTGTATCAACATCCGGGGCCCCAGACTATTCAACATCTTACCAGAAGATATCTGAAACATGGCTGGGACAAGTGTAGAAGCCTTCAAGAGGAAACTGGACAAGTATCTTCACCAGGTGCCAGATGAACCAGGCTGTGATGGATATGTGGGGCAGCGGGCCTCCAGCAAGCACCAGACAAGCCTGGCCCATGGCCGGGCTCAGAGAGTAGAGAAACTCTCGAAACTCTTCAAAGGTATATTATTGTGGTTTTTCAGGTGTAAAAATTATATGCCAACTTCATTTGTATATCTTGTATACTTATTTATCCTCTTTTTCTTAAAATATGTATTACCTATAACTAAACCCCTTTCTATACAAAGTTCAATCAAAGGGCTCCCATTATCATTTACACCTGGCACCCCAAACTTACCTACTACACCCTCTCTGCATGTTTCTCCCAATTTAGCATTTAGGTCCCCTACCACAATTACTCTCTCATTTGTACATGTTTATAGAGGGGCCACAGATATATCAGATCACTTTTTAGTTATAGCTACAGTGGGAGTAAAAGGTAGATGGGATACAAGGAAAATAGAATCAGTAAGTAAGAGAGAGGTGAAGGTTTATAAACTAAAAGAGGAGGCAGTTAGGGTAAGATATAAACAACTATTGGAGGATAGATGGGCTAGTGAGAGTGTAGGCAATGGGGTCGAAAATTTATGGGGTAGATTTAAAAATGTAGTGTTAGAGTGTTCAGCAGAAGTTTGTGGTTACAGGCGAGTGGGTGCGGGAGGGAAGAGGAGCGATTGGTGGAATGATGATGTAAAGAGAGTAGTAAGGGAGAAAAAGTTAGCATATGAGAGGTTTTTACAAAGTAGAAGTGATGCAAGGAGGGAAGAGTATATGGAGAGAAAAAGAGATGTTAAAAGAGTGGTGAAGCAATGTAAAAAGAGAGCAGATGAGAGAGTGGGTGAGATGTTATCAGCAAATTTTGTTGAAAATAAGAAAAAGTTTTGGAATGAGATTAATAAGTTGAGGAAGCCTAGAGAACAAATGGATTTGACAGTTAAAAATAGGAGAGGAGAGTTATTAAATGGAGAGTTAGAGGTATCGGGAAGATGGAGAGAATATTTTGAGGAGTTGTTAAATGTTGATGAAGACAGGGAAGCTGTGATTTCGTGTTGAGGCAAGGAGGAACATCTTGTAGGAGTGTGGAAGAGCCAGTTGTGGGTGTAGGGGAAGTTCGTGAGGCAGTGGGTAGAATGAAAGGGGGTAAGGCAGCTGGGATTGATGGGATAAAGATAGAAATGTTAAAAGCAGGTGGGGATATAGTTTTGGAGTGGTTGGTGCTATTATTTAATAAATGTATGGAAGAGGGTAAGGTACCTAGGGATTGGCAGAGAGCGTGTATTGTTCCTTTGTATAAAGGCAAAGGGGACAAAAGAGAGTGCAAAAATTATAGGGGAATAAGTCTGTTGAGTGTACCAGGTAAAGTGTATGGTAGAGTTATTATTGAAAGAATTAAGAGTAAGACAGAAAGCAGGATAGCAGATGAACAAGGGGGCTTTAGGAAAGGTAGAGGGTGTGTAGACCAAGTGTTTACAATGAAACATTTAGGTTAACAGTATTTGGATAAGGGTAAAGATGTTTTTGTGGCATTTATGGATTTGGAAAAGGCGTATGATAGGGTAGATAGGGGGGCAATGTGGCAGATGTTGCAGGTGTATGGAATAGGAGGAAGGTTACTGAAAGCAGTGAAGAGTTTTTATGAGGATAGTGAGGCTCAGGTTAGAGTGTGTAGGAGGGAAGGGGACTATTTCCCAGTAAAAGTGGGCCTTAGACAAGGATGTGTGATGTCACCATGGTTGTTCAATATATTTATAGATGGGGTTGTAAGAGAAGTGAATGCGAGGGTCTTGGCAAGAGGTGTTGGGCTAAAAGATAAAGAAGCAAATACAAAGTGGGAGTTGTCACAGTTGCTTTTGCTGATGACACTGTGCTTTTGGGAGATTCTGAAGAGAAGTTGCAGAGGTTGGTGGATGAATTTGGTAGGGTGTGTAAAAGAAGAAAATTGAAAGTGAATATAGGAAAGAGTAAGGTGATGAGGATAACAAAAAGAATAGGTGACGAAAGATTGGATATCAGATTGGAGGAGAGAGTATGGAGGAGGTGAATGTATTCAGATATTTGGGAGTGGACATGTCGGCGGATGGGTCTATGAAGGATGAGGTGAATCATAGAATTGATGAGGGAAAAGGGTGAGTGGAGCACTTCGGAGTCTGTGGAGACAAAGAACCTTGTCCATGGAAGTAAAAGGGGAATGTATGAGAGTATAGTTATACCAACGCTCTTATATGGGTGTGAAGCATGGGTGATGAATGTTGAACGAGGAGAAGGCTGGAGGCAGTGGAGATGTCATGTCTGAGGTCAATGTGTGGTGTGAATATAATGCAGAGAATTCGGAGTTTGGAAATTAGGAGGAGGTGCGGATTACCAAAACGATTGTTCAGAGAGCTGAGGAGGGGTTGTTGAGGTGGTTTGGACATGTAGAGAGAATGGAACGAGACAGAGTGACTTCGAGAGTGTATAAATCTGTAGTGGAGGGAAGGCGGGGTAGGGGTCGGCCTAGGAAAGGTTGGGGGGAGGGGTAAAGGAAGTTTTGTGTGCGAGGGGCTTGGACTTCCAGCAAGCATGTGTGAGCGTATTTGATAGGAGTGAATGGAGGCATATGGTTTTTAATACTTGACGTGCTGTTGGAGTGTGAGCAAAGTAACATTTATGAAGGGATTCAGGGAAACCGGCAGGCCGGACTTGAGTTCTGGAGATGGGAAGTACAGTGCCGGCACTCTGAAGGAGGGGTGTTAATGTTGCAGTTTTATAACTGTAGTGTAAAGCACCCCTCTGGCAAGACAGTGATGGAGTGAATGATGATGAAAGTTTTTCTTTTTCGGGCCACCCTGCCTTGGTGGGAATCGGCCGATGTGTTAATAAAAAAAAAAAATAATTTGTATCTTAGTTTCATTATATCAGACATCTTGTTATTTAACAAAATACAGAATATGTATAGGGTGTCCATGTAAAACCTGAACAAATTTTTTTGAACTGAACTTCTGAATGGCATAAGGTAACTGGAAATAGTTTCTGACATATCGATCAGTTGCTCAAAATGTTCATTATCATGATAATGGTTTGAACTGCCTAGCGAATGCCAGGAACATTTCCATTTACATTACTGCATCAGTCTAGTTCATTCTAAATTGTACAGGTGTCAGATGGGCCCTTATTTATTACATTTTAATTATAAATAATGAGCTGGTACATTTGTTTTTCCTCAGGTCTGTACTGTGCATGTGTCTTCAAAAAGGTCAGCTGAAATGCAACAAAAATGTACTAAGTTTCATACAACAAATATCTATTAAGGTTAAGTGATCTTGATAAAGTATGTACCTAAGTTTCATGAAATAAAATACAGTACTATATTTTTAAAATATATTATTATATTTTCTGTAAATTAGATATCCTACTGTGCATTATTATGGTTATGCATTCTCTACTAACTACCTTATAGACATCATCTCACTTGCTTCAGGAAGGAGAATTGGCATCCACTCTGTTATTGAAGATATAAGTAGAACCTACCTATCTCTCTTGTTATGTTCTCCCTGAGTACAGGAACTAATTACAGCAGAGCCCCACTTTACAGTGTTCCGCATTATGGCGTTCCGCTAATACAGCGATTTCAAATTATGACCAAAACTTGTTATACGGTTCTCTGTCTTTTTAATACGGCACTCCCCACCCGGTTTGTTTACATTCTCCGTGAGCACATCTCTATTATGTCTGGAAACTCCAAAATTTCATATTTTATATGCACTCTGATAATTATACTTATGTGTACCTGTACCTAAATATACTTACACACTGTGCTGGCATGTAGGTACACATTAAAATCACTAAGAGTGTGTCTACTCTTGACGCCATATTAATAATAATACATGTAATCCCTTGGGCTCATTAAATGTCGTATATTATGTTAATATAGACATTTCCATTAATCCATCTATGATATTTTTTTCAAAATTATATAATAAACACGCTACGTAACATATAAACATGATACATACACCCACAGTATAAAATTTGACATAAATATGAGATGTTTACCAAGCGGATTGTAGGAGTGTCGGAAGAATTACGTTTTCTCTAGTCAAACCACCAGTTACTGGGGGATAACTGTAGAAAAATATTCCTTTCATATGCCTTCACTATATTATAGCTATTCACAACCCATGTGGGTTTAGCACTTCTTTTTTATTATGATTATAATAATAATATCATTCACTCTAAAAATGGTGTGTTGCATGAGAATGGGAGTGTTGCTGTTTATTTATTCTTCTGTACTAACTTGTCAGAGCATCATTCCTTCTAAAAATGTTACATGATAATTTATTCTACTGTACCACTGTGGAGACAACTTGTACACAATATAAGGTGTTTGTATGAATGTGTATGAACCATAACCAGACGGTTCGTTCATTTGCTTACATAGTACTCTGCGTGGTTGGGTGGCCAGGAGGGCTATCATACCTCTACACCTGACTTTCTACAAATAAATGCTTTTCACCTCTCACCCTACATTAAGACTACAAATATTTTAAGGTAAGTAATGAGTGTACTGTATATGCATTTTAGCATTCTAGGGCGCTTTAACCCTTTGAGGGTCGACAGGCCTTCTCGGAAACCTTTTCCTGGGGTCAAAAAAATTTTTGAAAAAATAATAATAATTGTTTCTTATGAAATGATAGAGAATCTTTTTCCAATCATAACGCCACCAAAATTATGAAATTTGATAAAAAACTAACAGAATTATGCTTTCGCGAAGTTAACGGTATCGATGACATTTACACATCGGCGATTTCGCCCACTTTGGGCCCTATTTTCGACAAATTTCAATGTTTCAGTCTACTAAAATTTTAGCTATTTCGCTAGAACTCCATTTCTTCTATCGATTGAGTACAAGAAACCGCCTATTTACCAATTTCAACTGCCCAAAATAGTGGTCAGAAAGTGGCAATTTGGCCAATTTCACACAAATTTCAAATGATGCCAATTTCAAAATAGGGTCCAGAATAAACAAGGCAGACATTCCTGGAACTAAAATAACATCATCTCTGTTCATTAGTCACGTCTCCAGGCCCCTCTTATATTACTTTTGCTTTTCATTTTGAATTTTTATTCTCACAAAAAATAGAAGATTTACTGTTATGTATACAACTGCATCATTGTAAAAATGGTATAAATAATATCAGAGCACTTGTGCATGAATATTAGACTCGCCTGTTGATGTGTATTGGATGCATGGTGTGATTTGTTTAATCTTGAACATCGTAAAAAATCGAACATTTTCGCTACTTTGATCTCAATTTCAAGGTACTTGTCATTGTCAAACCAATCAAAATCATTTCTATTTCTGTAATATATCTTCCATTCTATCAAATGAGACCAAGAAAACGAGAATAAAGTAGACCGTCATTTAGCACGAGATTGTTACACGTTATGGGTATTGCACGATTGAAGAATTGCGGCACATTATTATCTAACACAACGTAAAAATGATATTACACGGTTCGTGAGAGGTGGAAAAATTTGAGCGCACGGTAGCCCGCGGTGGGTTAAACCATTGAGTCAGTGGGGGGTCCTACTGAGGGTGGCTATGAGCCACATCAAGTGTTTAATGCTGACGAGACAAGTGTTTTCTGCAAGAAAATGCCAACACAAACTTATATCAGTCAGCAAGAGAAAAGTGCACCAGGCTTCAAGACAGCAAAGGATCGCTTCACCTTGCTCCTTTGCGGTAATGCATCAGGTGATTTCAAGTGTAAGCCCAATCCTCTTGCTTAGAGGAAAAGGGAATTTGTTTTTCCTTCACTCAAACTGTGTAAGTTTATTCAGATACGGGCCAGGAGCTGAGTCTTGACCCTGCAACCACAATAGGTGAGTACAGTTACATTGATTATCATACATAGCAGCATATGTGTAGAGAACCTAGGATAACCCAAATAAGTCAGACAGAATCGAAATAAATCACTGACTTATTTGGGTTATCCTAGGTTCTCTATACATATGCTGCTATGGATGATAATCTATGTAACTGTACTCACCTAATTGTGGTTGCAGGGGTCGAGACTCAGCTCCTGGCCCTGTGTATCTGAATAAACTTACAGTTTGCGTGAAGGAAAAACAAATTCCTATTCCCTCAAGAGGCCGCCTTGTTATTGTTCAGCGGGGGACACAACCCGCCCCCGACCCCACCAGCCCACCATCCAACCATTCGTATTGCATACACGTCAAAAAGAGTCCTGTGCTACAAGCCAGCTGTTTGTGAAGAATAAAAGAGAGTGAATTGTGTTTTGATCTTTAAATTACTATACAGTAGAACGTCATTTAGCACGATAGTTACGTTCCTGAAAAAGTCGTGTTAGATAATTTCGTCTTAAATAATTAACAGAACTTATGGGAAAAATAGGGTTACGTGTCTGAGAGTCCCCAAAAAGCCAAACAAGTTTTTTTTAGACCAACATATCTTGCAAAAATTGAAGGCGAATATGTAATTTTAGTTCATTGTCATGATCTATTACTGCTTAAGACTACAAATGCAATAGAAATAATAGTATTTCTTACCTTAAATTGTGGGTAATGATGTTTGTGGATGGTAGTGAAGAGTGGATATGGATGATGTGGCCCTACTGGGCTGAGGTGGATGCTTGTTGGTTGTCGATAGAAGTGGATGGTAGAGGTTCTGGTGCTGAAGTCGATGGTTGTATTGCAGTGTGCATAAATTCTGTAATGGATCTCTGGGCTTTTTTATTCTGCATTACATTATACAGCTGACGGTAAGGCATCATCAGCTGGTCTAGACCCCGTTTCAAAGCCCTGCTTCTAGCTTTGTCAGGATCCTCTTCAGTGAAAAAGTCTGCAACTTTACCAATAATATGGAACTGCTCACGTAACTGCTGCAATGTTAACTGTTTTTCTTCAGGTTCTTCTTCATCTGGTTGAAGTGAGTGTCTAACTTTAAGTCAGTCAAGCCATTCAGTAAGTCAGTCAAGCCATTCAGTAAGTCAGTCAAGCCTTTCAGTAAGTCAGCAGCATTCAGTAAGTCAGTCAAGTCATTCAGTAAGTCAGTCAAGTCATTCAGTAAGTCAGTCAAGTCATTCAGTAAGTCAGTCAAGTCATTCAGTAAGTCAGTCAAGTCATTCAGTAAGTCAGTCAAGTCATTCAGTAGGTCAGTCAAGTCATTCAGTAAGTCAGTCAAGTCATTCAGTAGGTCAGTCAAGTCATTCAGTAGGTCAGTCAAGTCATTCAGTAGGTCAGTCAAGTCATTCAGTAGGTCAGTCAAGTCATTCAGTAGGTCAGTCAAGTCATTCAGTAGGTCAGTCAAGTCATTCAGTAGGTCAGTCAAGTCATTCAGTAGGTCAGTCAAGTCATTCAGTAAGTCAGTCAAGTCATTCAGTAAGTCAGTCAAGCATTCAGTAAGTCAGTCAAGTCATTCAGTAAGTCAGTCAAGTCATTCAGTAAGTCAGTCAAGTCATTCAGTCAGTCATTCAGTCAGTCAGTCATTCAGTCAGTCATTCAGTCAGTCACACAAACTTATGTTTACATCTTTTTATGTGTACAAAGTAACACTTCATTACGGCCACGGGTTATGTCTTGTCTAATATCTTTGTTTTCTTCGTTAATTCAAGATCAAAACACAATTCACTCTTATTTTATTCTTCACAAACACAGCTGGCTTGTAGCCAGGACTTCTTGACGCGTATGAAATACGTACGAATGCTGGGATGGTGGGGTCCGTGGTGGGTGGGTAAGGCGGGTGGTGTCTGCTGAACCACAACAGTAGTAGTAACAAGACTGCTTGTGAGAATGGTTATTTGTTTTTCCTTCCCACAAACTGTAAGTAAGTTTATTCAGGTATACACAGATACAGTTACGAAGATTATCATACATAGCAGCATATGTGTAGAGAACCTAGGATAACCCAAAAAAGTCAGAGTGACAGTATTTCCATTGACTGACTTGGGTTATCCTAGGTTCTCTACACATATGCTGCTATGTATGTAACTGTACTCACCTAATTGTGGTTGCAGGGGTCGAGACTCAGCTCCTGGCCCCATGTATCTGAATAAACTTAGTTTGCAGGAAGGAAAAACAACAAATTCCCTTTTCCTCAAAGCATGAGAGTTCTTAGGCAGTAAATAACCATGCGCTCAAAATTTTTCCCCTCCTGCCGAACCGTGTAATATCATCTTTACGTCGTGTAAGATGATAATGTGTCGCAAATCTTAAATCGTGCAATACCGGTAACGTGCAACATAATCTCGTGCTAAATGACGTTCTACTGTATCTTGTATCTGACTGACTTGACTGGACTGACTGACATACTGAATGACTTGACTGACTTACTGAATGACTTGACTGACTTACTGAATGACTTGACTGACTTACTGAATGACTTGACTGACTTACTGAATGGCTTGACTGACTTACTGAATGACTTGACTGACTGACTGTCTTACTGACTGACTTAGTAAGTAAAGTAAAGTTTTATTTCATTGCAGATTGCAGATTACATAGGTATCGGTAGTTACAATGTAAATTGAGTGCAAGGAGAGCCACTGACATGCCATGGCATTAGGGGCAGCTTATTCTATTCCTTAAAGACTATGTACTTAATATTAGAGAAATTTATTGAGTTTATTCTAGGTAAAAATTATTTTCAAAATTACAATATGATGAAATTTTACTGTTTAAATTATTATATAATGATATTAGATTGTTACAGGTGTTAAGATTCTTGAATGATAATATGGAATTGAGATTATCTTAAGGAAAATAACATTGAGCATTTTTGACATTAACTTATAATATGAATAGGAGGTAACATAATAGTAACATATTATTAAGAATTGAGATTATCGTATAGGAAAGTAATAATGAGCATTTTTCAAAGTAGTTTATAGTATGATCATTTAGTTTTGGGTGATTAGGTGGTTTTTGAGTTGAGTCTTAAATTGATTTTCAGACAAGATTATCTTAATATTTACTGGTAATGAATTCCAGATTCTGGGGCCCTTTATGTGCATAGAATTTTTACATAGGTTGATATGAACACGGGGTATATCAAAAAGTGATCTGTGTCTTGTGTTGTGGTCATGGGTCCTATTAAAGTTGGTGAGGAGAATTTTGAGCAGAGGGTTTATATTAGAGTGTAAAGTTTTATATATGTAGTAGGCACAAGAGTAAGTATGAATGTTCTTTACGGTGAGTAGTTTGAGACTTTTGAATATTGGTGGAGTATGCTGTCTAGAGTGGGAATTTGTTATCATTCTGACTGCGGCCTTTTGTTGTGTTATGAGTGGTTTAAGGTGATTTAACGTTGTTGATCCCCATGCACAGATTCCATAGGTGAGATACGGGTAGATAAGTGAATGATATAGTGCAAGGAGAGCTGATTGTGGTACATAATAGCGTATCTTTGATAATATGCCTACTGTCTTCGAGATTTTCTTGGAAATTTGTTGTATATGTGTTTGGAATTTAAGGCTACTGTTAAGGTATATTCCTAGGAATTTTCCCTCTGTGAGTCTTGTGATGGGTATACCATTGAGTGTTATGTTAAGTGGAACATTTGTGGCTTTGCTTCCAAACTGTATGAAGTAGGTCTTGTCAGTATTGAGAGTAAGCTTGTTAGTCGTCATCCATGTTGATATTTTCTGTAATTCGGCATTAACCCTTTGACTGTCGGAGGCCCCATTCTGAAACTGTCATTCTATGTCGGAAAATTTTGGAAAAAAAAAAAAATTATTTTTTCTTATGAAATGATAGAGAATCTTTTCCCGATTGTAATGACACCAAAAGTATGAAATTTGATTGACAACTTACGGAATTACGCTCTCGCAAAGTTAGCGATGTCAGTGATATATACGCATCGGCGATTTCGCCGACTTTGAGCCCTATTTTAGGCCAATTCCATTGGGACAGTCAACCAAACTCATAGCTATTTCTTTAGAACTCCATTTGTTCTATCGATTAAGTTCAAGAAATCACCAATTTACCGATTTCAAGTAACCAATAAAGTGGTCAGAAAATGGCAATTTCGCAAATTTCATGCAAAATAAAAAAGATGTCAATTTCAAAATAGGGTCCAGAATAAACAATGCAGACATCCCTAGCACTAAAATAAGAAGTTATCTGTTCATTAGTGATGTCCTTAGGCCCCTCTTACATTACTCTTGCTTTCTATTTTGATTTTTTATTCACACAAAAAATAGAAGATTTATTGTTATGCAGACTATTGCATTATTGTAAAAACTGTATAAATAATATCTGTGCACTTGTGAAAGAATATTAGACTCACCAGTTGATGTGTATTGGACGCATGGTGTGATTTGTTTACTTTTGAACATTGGCAAAAATCGAACATTTCCGCTACTTTGAGCTCAATTTCAAGATCGTTTACATCATGAAACTAATCAAAATCATCTCTATTCCTGTAATATGTTTTTCATTCTATCAAATGAGACCATGAAAAAGAGAATACAACCATAAATACTGTACGAAAATACACCTCAAAGACGGTATTTTAATTAAAAAACACGGTCGGAGTTTTTTTTTCTCATTATGTACTGCTTGCTGCAGGATTTTTTTTATACTGCGCACACTGACCACACAGACCCATTCTCTCACATGTGGGCCTACCAGCTTTCTCCTGCTTGATTTGAGGCTGCTAGAATTTAGGCGTATAAATACGTCCGAAACATTGGCTTGTAAGACGTATATATACGTCCGAAACAGTCAAAGGGTTAACAGTGTTGGCCAGTATAACTGGATTTGGGTGAGAAAAGACATATGTTGTGTCATCTGCAAATAAAATGGGTTTGAGTAGTTGTGATGCATTCGGTAGGTCATTTATGTAAATGAGGAATAGGAGTGGCCCCAGGACACTTTCTTGAGGGACTCCGACTGTAATTTGTTGTGTGGAAGAGTTCGCTTCATTTGTGTACACGTATTGGCTTCTATTGGTGAGGTATGACTTTAGGTAGTTGAGTGGGTGCCCCCTTTATACCATAGTGTGCTAATTTTGTGAGCAGTAAATCATGGTCGACTGTATCAAAAGCTTTGCGTAGATCAATGAAGATTCCCAGTGGGATTTCTTTCTTCTCAAGTGCTGTATATATTAACTCCAACATGTGCATAATAGCATCGTTTGTGCTCTTGTTTGTCCTGAATCCAAACTGACAGGGGTTGAGTACATTGTGTGAGACGAGGTAGGAATAGATTTGTCTATGAATTAATTTTTCAAAGATTTTAGAAAGCAATGGTAAATTAGAAATTGGTCTATAATTATTCAGGTCTGTTTGATCACCTCCTTTGTGGATCGGGGTGACCCTAGCTATTTTGAGAATTGATGGAATGGTAGAGGTTTCAATGGATTTATTGAATAGTGTTGCTATAATTGGTGATAGTACCTGTGAAGCTTTTTTGTACATAAAAGTTGGTAAGTTGTTTATGTCTCCTGCCTTGTTTTTAAGGGTGTTGATTATGAGCGAGACTTCAATTGGGTTGGTAGGAGCTAGGAATAGCGTATTAGGGTAGGTGTTTGTGAGGTAGTCTGTTGGACGGGTGTTTGAGCTTGGGATTTTACTCGCTAGATTCTTTCCTATGGTGGAAAAGAAAACATTAAGTCTGTTTGCTGTCTCTGTAGGTGAGAGTAGGGGTTCATCTGCTCTTTATAATTTGATGGTGTTGTTTTTCGCTATCTTATTATTTCCTAGAATTGCAGATAGGGTCTTCCAGGTCTTTTTCATATCACCTTTTATGTTCTGGAGTCTGTTCTCATAATACAATTTTTTTGATCTCCTTATCAGGCTGGTAAGGATTGATGAGTAGCGTTTGGATTGTTCTCTGGTTATTAGACCCCTTCTGTATTGTTTTTCATATTGGTGCCTTTTGTTAATGGATTTAAGGATGCTGGGTGTTAGCCAGGGATTGTTAAGTCTCTTAGCTGTGATCTGTTTAGTTTTTTAGGGCAATGTTTGTTATAGAGGTGGTGGGTTTTGTTAAGGAAATTCTTGATGCATTCATTAGTATCTGCATATGTTTCTAACTCATTATGCCAGTCAATGTTAATCATAGCTGTTATAAAGTTATTTACAGCTGACTCATTATGTAGTCTGAAGGTAACTTTTGTAATATCTAGGGGCAATTTACCAAGATTAGTTATGAGAAAGGTCGGATAGTGGTCTGTGGTGTTATAGTATTAGTCCAGATGTGGTCTAGTAATGAAGTACTAGTCTCGGAGATTCTTGTAGGTTTTGATATTGTTGGTAGTAACAAGCAGTTGCTCATAGTGTTTGTGAATTCTGTTACTTGTGGGTCCTGGTCATGTAGGAGATTTATATTGAAATCTCCTGTGAGCAGCAAATGGTCTTTGTTCATGTATGCATCAGTTATCAGGTTACCTAGTTTTTCACTAAAATGGTGAATGTTTGACTGTGGTAATCTGTAGATGTTTATCACTGTGAGGGGTTTTTGCAGGTCTTTTGATTTCAATTTAGCTATAATATATTCTCCATGCTCATCCCTTATGCAAGAGTTATTGATACATTCAAGTTGATCTGAGTAATATATAGCTATTCCACCCCCACGCTGATCTGTCCTACAGTTGTGAATGGCTGTGTAACCTGGGATGGCATAGACATCTGTAGTATCAGGCTTTAGCCAGGTCTCAGTGAGTGTGATGATTGACATATTGGTCTGGAGGGATTGGAGTAGTGCTGTGAGGTCATCATAATGTTTGCTCAAAGATCTAACATTGTAATTGAAGATAGTTATGTTATTGTTGGCTGAGTAATGTCTTTGCTTGATCTGCTGTGTAATAGTTGCAGTTGCTGTTGGAATCATGTAAGTCATTTAATAATAGGTTGATATCAGGATCAATTCCTGTAATCATTAGATTTGATGTGATTCTATAACTGAATGACTTGACTGACTTACTGAATGACTTACTGAATGACTTGACTGACTTACTGAAAGACTTGACTGACTTACTGAATGACTTGACTGACTTACTGAATGACTTAAAGTTAGACACTCGGTACAACTATCGACTTCAGTTCCAGAACCTCTACTATCCACTTCTGCCCAGTAGGGCCACAGCATAACTCTAGACTCTCTTCACAATCATCCACAAACACCAGCACCCACAATTTAAGGTAAATACTATTATTTCTGTTACATTTGTAGTCTTAAGCAGTAAAAACAACATAATACATCACGATAATGAACTACAATTACATATTCACTTTTATTTTTGTAAGATCTGTTGGTCTAAAAATAACTTGTTTGGCTTTTTTGGGACTCCCAGGAACGTAACCCTATTTTTCTCATAAGTTCTTTTAATTATCTAACACGAAATTATCTAACACGACTTTTTCAGGGACGTAACTATCGTGCTAAATGACGATCTACTGTACATCAATAAATACCATACGAAAATAGACTGCAAAGTCGCTGTTTTAAACGAAAAAACAGTCGAAGTTTTTTTTATGCAGTGTGTGGTGCAGGATTTTTTATACTGCGCACACTGACCACATAGACCCATTCTTTCATATGTAGGGCTACCAGCCGTTTCACACTTAATTTGAGGCCGCTAGAATTTACACGTACTAGTACGGCACCAACCCATGTTCATAAAACGTATTAGTACGGCACCGATCTCGAAAGGGTTAAATTCTGCTCACCTTTTGCCCTACATTAAGACTACAAATATTTTAAGGTAAATAATGAGTGTACTGTGTGTGTATTTTACTTTATTGGTTTTTAATGATTAGTTCTATTGTTAATGTATGTTAGTGTAAACTTATCTGGCATTTATATGCTTTTATAAGTGGAAAAAATGGCGTTCTGCTTTCTGGCAGTAGCCTGGAACCTAACTTGACGTATAAGTGGGGCCCTACTGTACATAAAAAACAAGAAAGAGATTACTAAATCACAAGAGAAAATAATTCAGGTTTCTTTTTCTCATGTGATTCAGATGGCTTGAGCACCCTAACCTGCTTGCTTTACTGAGAACACTAATTTCCTAGCTGATAATGGTTTACTTCATCAGCTGTGACTACCAGCCTTTCAACTGACTTTTTGCTTGAACAACTCTGCATTTACCATCTTCCTCCATCTCTCTTTTACCCTCTGCCATTTAGTGCTTTACGACCTTCAGGGTGACCTGAAAAAAGAAGAAATGAAAGTTATTTTCTTTTTACATTTAGTAATTTTGTAGGTAGTAGGTTGGTAGACAGCAACCGCCCAGGGAGGTACTACCATCCTGCCAAGTGAGTGTAAAACGAAAGCCTGTAATTGTT